>CM053789.1:331756754-331914254 GCA_028749045.1 Cupressus sempervirens
TCAAAATATATAAGAAAAACATAATATGGGAGAAAATACTACTTTAAATTTATTCAACGCTCCTCTCTAGATTCGTGATAAGGGCTACCACCTCCTATGTACTATAAGTTGAGTAGTTGTATCAGGCATTGACATATCGATCTTTTGGTGCAATGACAACCCCACTCTAACAAGTGATAGGAATATATATGAAGAGAGAATATATGGGTATATGAAGAAGGCGAGAGGATAGTATGGAGATAGTTCAAGATAGAGTATGAGAGTGATTGGTGTGTGTGTGTGTAGGATAGAGAGAGAGAGAGAGAGAGAGAGAGAGAGAGAGAGAGAGAGAGAGAGAGAGAGAGAGAGAGAGAGAGAGAGGACATGAAGATAAAGAGAGAGGGAGAGAATGATTGATGTCCATAATGGGCGATATCAAATAATAGAGAGAGAGAGAGAGAGAGAGAGAGAGAGAGAGAGAGAGAGAGAGAGAGAGAGAGAGAGGGAGGAAGAGAGAGGGGATACAATGGAGAGAAAGATAGTAGGGTATAGGAAGAGAGAGAGAGATAGAGAGAGAGAGAGAGAGAGAGAGAGAGAGAGAGAGAGAGAGAGAGAATAGGGGATAAGATGCATAGAAAGGGGTAGGAAGCTCACTCAGGGATAAGATGGAGAGAAAGAGAGAATGGGATAGGAAGAGAGAGAGACAGAGAGGGAGAGGGAGAGAGTGGAGAGAATGAGATATGAGGAAGAGAGACTTAGATAGGAATGAGAGAGTGTGAGAGAGAATGGGAAAGGATGGAGAGAGAAGGGGGTAGGAAGACCTATAGGGGATAGGATGGAGAGAAAGGGAGGAAATTGTGTATTTACGTAGTGCAAGAACACTATAAATACACAAAAAATTCTTAAACATCAATGTGACTATTGATACAAGCCCACATTATTCATTTTTCATTCTGGAATGTTTTATTTTTACAACAAATATGTATGTTTCATGGTTTTGGAAGTCACAATGCACTATTCTTGATGTTGGAAGTACCAAATTCAACTATTTTCTACACTATTTCAACTATTAATCAACATTGTAACATATTTGAGGTTAGTAGAGTAGTTTTTTAAATGTACATTGTGACTATAGAGACAAATTGTGATATATTGTATTCATAGATATCATTGTAATTTGTATGTTTTCATGATTCAATATTTTGAAAATATTGTAATTTGTATGTTTGAAATATTTGACATGTAGACATCATCAGCATCTCAAGGAAGAAACCAAAAATTCAAACACCGGAAGAGAAGTAGAAGGATTTGGAAATTAAAAGGGAAAAATGAGAGTATTGCGTGGACAAAGAAATTGGAATCAATTAACGAATATATGGCTTTGGAAGAGGAACAAGAACCACCAAGAGAACTAGTATATTTTGGCAAATATGTGACTATGTGACTATAACTTTTATTCACAAAACTAGAACTAAAATTTATCACATTCCACTATTTATTTACAATTTACAGCTATAGGTGACTAAATAAGTGACTAATTTGATCACTGGGTAAAATTACAAGATCGACCAAATAGAAATGACCAAATAAGTGATTAGATAATTAGTCACCTAAGCACAAACTAATAGATAAACTACTAAATAAGTGACTTCCTCTCTTACACTTTTTTTAAGGTTTATTTATAAATGAATTAGGTTTTTTTAATTTTCCATAACTCATTCATGACCCTTGAATCTTCTCTTTCTTATACTAATCATAGTTTCACTTTAATCGTCTCTTTCTTATACACTTTACATCTTCTAGGACACACAACACTTTGTCAAATGGATTGGGATATTTTATTCACCATTTTAAGAGATGCAACCTCATTTGGAAATGAAAGGAGTCACTATTAATTACTTCTAGATGATCTTATTTTTGAAAAGGTTAAATTGTTGTCTTCCTTTGTCTTTTGTATTTTCTATAACATTTTACTTGAAAAACAAATGCTTGTTTATTTTGTGTGTTGACTGATATATTGATGGACTGAGGTTTTTGTTGAGAGAAGTCTATTATTAGAGGACGAATCTAGTGATCTTCTTTTTTTACCCTATGAGGCATGTCGTTAAAGCCTCTTACATAACATCATTATCAATAACTAGTTTTGTAGAGGTTGGACATATATGTAGCTACAAAGGATGAAGTTTTCAAAAGCATTTCAAAACCTTAAGATATTAGGAAAAAATATTATTTTGTCTTAAATATTTAAATTATTTTAAATTTTAAATTTAAATTATTTTAGTTGTCTTATATTATAAATTAAAGATAAAATAAATTTGATAAGTTTTTTGCATGACCTTAAATATTTAATTTATTTTAATTATTAATTAGTGAAAAAGTAAAAATTAATTAATTTTAAAATATTAGATTTAGTTAATTAAGAAATGAAATAAAGTAGCATTTTATTAATTAATGATTAATTAAAAATTTTAATTTAATTAATTAATAAAAGAAATAGAATGGTTTTTAATTAGCACTATCAAAAATTGATAGGGCTTTTTGGGTGTGGTATGGCAAAAGATTGGTGGCAATATTGAAAATATTGGGAGCATATGTGCAGCAAAAAATTATTGGAAATATTGGCAGTATACGAGTAGCAAAGTAGAAGGAAAAGTATTAGAAATTCTGGCGGCATAAGTGCGGCAAGGTAGAAGGTATCCAAGGAAATATTAGCAATAGAGAATTTCAACGATGGTGAGATAAGAGCAAAGTAAAGGCCCATGCCCTATAAATATTGGAAATAGATAATCTCAAGGATGGTAAGAAACCTATCTCGGCTTCATTATTTCATTATATTATTATCTCTTTAATTCATGATCGCACATTTATTCTTTTCTTTGATTAATGGGTGCAAATTTGATTCATCTTCATGTTTTCTTCATATTTGGGATTACAATATATTTAATGAATACATTCAATCTTAGGTTTGTTTTTTTAACTTCTTATACATTAATTATTTGGTGTGGCTTGTAGAGTTACTGGATGGTTTAAA
Organism: Cupressus sempervirens; assembly: GCA_028749045.1. Classification (NCBI taxonomy): domain Eukaryota; kingdom Viridiplantae; phylum Streptophyta; class Pinopsida; order Cupressales; family Cupressaceae; genus Cupressus; species Cupressus sempervirens. The sequence continues at coordinate 331,759,765 of CM053789.1, forward strand.
TCATCACTTTAGTTTAAATTTTTATTTTATAGATTTAGTAAAAATGTATATCTTATATGCATTTCTACGAGCATTGGTTAAATTCATCACTAACATATGACTTGGAGGAAACCAATAAAAGAAAAATATCTCTCATTATACTCTACTTATCTAACTATACGAATATTATTCAATTCCACACCCTTCCTTTCTCTAACAAAATCTAGAGGGTATAGATTTATATCATCCTCACCATCGACTAGAATCTATTGACTTATACTCTTCATCCTCTGGTACTCTACAATATCGAGGGTTGCACATATTTTATTTTCTTCTCACTACAAACATGACTCTCAATGCATGCATGTTTGACACCAGGAAACACACAAAAGGATCCAAATTGATGATATTTCCATTTGACTATTGTACCATTTAAAGGCATCCGATGAAGAAATGTGTATTGATGCCTCATGCTAGATAGAAGCATAGGTTTTTAGAAAACCCCACTTTCATTCACGTTAAGAATAGGGAAATGTGTGTTCATATTTGTTATACACAACTAATCCAAAAAATATATAAATCAAATATTTATTAGGTTTCAATTATTTATGGAGAAATATAGTAGTTTCATATTGAAGAAGCACATCTTGTCAATTTACCTTGTACATTCTTTAAAAAGAAGAGTGCAAATTTAAACCATTAAAATTAACTACTTAAACAAGCATAGAGAAACTAGCAATATACATTGTTCAAAGAAAGTAATATTATTAAGAAAGCAATATAATTTATATTATTTCTAAAGCATATCAACTATTGGTGACAGATATGGAGCTTGGCATTGGGTATTCTTCTTGGACCCATCAAATTCCCAACAAAAGTTAATGTTGTTGTTCTAGATCCTGGTGAATATGCATTATATCCTGGCAAAATATATATTGTTGCTCTGAATGTTGGAACAACAATTGAGAGTATCCATGGAGATGGTATTATTAGTGCCCATGTTGACCATAGGTAAATTTTAATAACAAGTCCCACATCTTTTGATCTTCTACTATTTGATTTCAAGGATTCTAATTCATATATTTGTTGTGCTCCTAGCCATCTTCTATGCAATTTATATTTTTAAATGGTTGAATTATGTTTTCAGATTCTATGAAACTAATGATACAAGAATATTATGAATGGTCATTATAATTTCTTTGGACCAATTTTTCTATTTGATTATACATGAGATAAAATCATTATTAAGGTTCATTCATCAAGCTTTATTTTCTGTAAACATATTAGTATGTTGAACAAAAGATTCAAGTCACATTTTGGGACTATTGATGCTTTTTGAAGGTGTCTAAAACACCTAGGCTTGCAAAAGAAAGCGTTATTGGTCTTAACTCAAAAGAACCAATAAGAACTCTTAGATAAACCTCCCTACCTCTGCTATTGTAGCAGTTATTCAATGATTAGGAATGTCTTTATCCTATTTCAGTGTACTTCATCTCTTTATTTTTAATACAAGGGGCTCCTAATATTTATAGAATGAGTGATATTTTTAGTTTGTGAGAGTGTTTTCTACAATTATTTTTTGGCCTGGTACTCTTTCTTTATAGCATACAAATAATATTGGCAACTTGAATATATGTAGGTATCTTATAGCCATGGATCTTAGATGCCTATTTATAACACATTTAATACTATGAATTCCAAGACATGCTCACTTTTGTATTCTAATTATAACTAGGAACATCACCAAGCTCAAGTTGGTTTTGGAAAATGATTTTTTGTATGCTATGATATTTAGCATGTGGCTTCCAAGTTAAAGTCTTCCTTATTTCAATATAATGGTTTGAACTCGGGTCACTTTTCTTATGAATGTGCCTTTTTAATCTATATACCACAACCCATTGTGCATTACCAAGCATACACATGCTTATATCTAATTTTTTAAATTCCAGTCTCAGCCACTATTTAGTAAATTTTAGGATTGAATTCATAAGTGTTGTGTCAAGAGCCAAGACATAGTATAAGAAACTAAGGAGTCTGCTTGTGGACATTCCTTTAGGATTTTTAGCTATTTAGTTACCTAAAACATTTTATCAGTGGTAGTCATCGGCTTGTATTTTCTTCTTATTCAAAATATTGAATTTTTCTAATAATGCATAGTAGTGAATTAGTTTTTAATAGTTTCTTATAGTTTATTCATACCCTTGTACACTGGCCTCCTATGTTGTAGTGGAAGGCAACCAGGGAGGATCTTCATCATAGTGATGATGAGGATGAAGAGGTAGAGGATATAGAGGTTCTTCAGAGAAAGCACCAAAGAGAGATTTAGGTGAATTTCTTTTCAATATTTATTTTTGATATGGAATAGTTAGACCAAGTGGCATAAACAATTATCATCCACATTTTACATTCCTTTGTAGGGATGACACATGAAACAACCACAAAACTATTCAAATGACTTAGATTTGATACAAATAACTTACATGTATATTGTCTGTAATTTGATACAACAAAAAATTATGTTTTCTAAGCATATTTCATGCTAAAAATGAATTTTAAAAATCTCATTTGTACAGTATTACCATATTGTAATGATTTTTTTTCATTAAATTATTGATTTCTTGAATATGAGACCACATCAAGGCTCACCGTTTGAACATTAGTCTCTGAATATGAGACCACATCAACCACAAACTGATCCTGACATATATGCCATTCTTCTTGGCATTCCAAGTCACCCTCATCATTCTCATTTAAGGCTTCTTCATGAGCCTCTTCTTCCCTTGTTGCTTAAAAAACCTTACTTGACTCTCTCCTATTTGTCACAAGCCTCTTAATAGGCCATCTTACTTTTTTATATTGACATCCAACCACCAACTAGTTCTGATCTTTTGCAACCTTGCATCTACTTCTTCTTTTCTTTTTAAGCTCTTCCTCTTTTCTTCTTCACATAGGGAATAATTCCTATCCTACCTTGCAATGCGGCCTTCTATTTTCATTTTTTAGAAAAATCATCTCCTCTTTTCTTTTATTTTCCTTTTGTCTTCTTTCTTCTTCTTTCCTCCAAATAAAAGCTCTTTCAATTTCTTGTATGAATCTACCATCTCTCTCTTAGACTTTTTCAATCCCATGTTTTATTATATATAGGATTCAAACTGGAACATCCTAGGCCATTTTCTTTCTCTGATACCACTTGATACAAAGCCCTCTAGTATTACCTTTAAGGAACATTAATTCAACTTAGGAGATTCACAAAAGGATGGTACTCCCTCAAGGAATTAGGATCAACTCAAAGGCCTCAACAAAGAACCTTGTATGTTTAGGACAATAAGAAAAAATTAGAACACTTTTATGCAAAAGCTTGGGGTTTCAAGATAACTTGTTCAAATAGATTCTTCAAATGCTTGAAATCCCTTATATTGGTAAGGTGTTCCTAATGTACCAAGTGCCTTCAAATAGTCAAATCAAGAACTCAAACTCCCTTAGTTTTTACAATGACTCATATAGATTTAATTAAATTAAAATAACAACAATAAACTAATTCCCAACCTTCAAAATTGTATTTGTTCACAAACCCACTTTGAGCCCTTTACTAGGCCTAATTCACTAACTAGGTCTGTTGGGACTCTCTTTTCTCCTTTTTCACCCAAACTCACTAAAACATAAGACAAATAAATTACTGTTTTGGATACCCATTTGATTATAATATAACATATCCAAAAATAATATACCCTTCCTTTGTATCAACTATATAGAATAGGCAAATTAGCACTATTTTAGGCTTAATTTGGCCACTTTTACAAAGCAAGTACCATCCAAACTTTCAAAAAAGACTTAAAACTTGGTAAAATATCATAAATTATTCTCAAACCAAGGATTTTATAATTAATTTGAACCCAACATTTCTCTATGTATGCATTCTACAAAACCCTCACCAAATAAGGCTTAAAACTAAGGCCTCTTGGAAAATTAACCAAAAATCCATTCTAAAAATTCTCCATTGTGATTAACCAGATCTTTAATATATAATAATGTTTTTTTAACTCAAAACATACTCTTGTTAAGGACAATCGCTGGCAGCTACACCTATGGCATCATTTCAATGCATTTTTATCATACACCTTCTTCATCCACTATGTTGATCTCCTTGTTTCTTCAAGTCTCCAACACTTTTCCTATTGGGATATAATATAATATAATACATATTATAGTCTCACCCCACAAGTTACATAGGCACACATAAAGTGGGATGACCCTAAAACATCAAAAAACTCTCAAAAGAAAGTGTTTCCTTAACATTGTTGAAAACATCAACATATATTCCAATGAAAAATATATTGAAAATTGTCTTAAACTGGTATAAAAATAATGAAAATGATATATTTAAGTGTTAAATGCTTAATTAAATGAGGTTTTGATCAAACATTTCAAGAACAAGTTCTTGAATGCAAAATAGGCTTGTTTTATTCACTTTTTTCATTTGGACAAAATATGGTTGGTTTTCTTATTGATTCTCCCCTTCTTACCATTAGGAATTCTCCTTCCTCAAGATTTGAATTCTTTGAAATAGTTTCGTCTTCCTCCACCAAATCTTCCACCTCTTGTGCTTCTATTCTGATCTTCTATAGGCTTGTTTCCTTTTTCATGTCCATTTGACCCCTAATTAACATCTGTAGGTCTTCCATCTCTTCCTCTACCTCTATTACTATCATTCTTTACCCTTTCTTGTTTCCTTTTTATCTTGTCCTCAGCCCTCATTGTAAGTTTTATAATATTCCTCAATAGTGTTAGGTGTTGTAAGATTGATTTAATCTTGGATGTTGAACTTTAATACCCCTATATACATTTCCACCTTCTCCACTTCTTTCTCATCATGAGCAACCCTAATATCGAACTTGTGAAACTCCTCCATGTATACTTTGGACATCCATGTCTTTTTGTCTTAGGCTTTGCATTCTTTTGTATAGTTGAACCTTGTAGTATTTATGGATAAAATTTTCTCTCATATTCTCTATATTATTTTTCTATGAATTGATCTTAGGCTTAATCTTTTTCCATCTCTCTACTTGCAAACAATCCCACTATAATGCATTCCCTTTTAGCCTTGATTTAGCAATCTTGACTTTATGTTCTTCCACCACATCTTTACAATAAAAAAAAGTTCTCCACCACTAAAAAATAATCAATCAAATCCTCTTAATTCATTTTTCCATCATACATTTGGATATCAAAGTTCCCTTTATAATCATTTTCTCTAATGACTTTAGCAATTTTAGCCATACTCACATTATTTAGGTCCACCTCTTCTCTTGGTACCCTTTCTTTTTCTTCTTCTTCAACTTTCACTTCATCCTCTTCATCTTCACTTTGATCCTCATGATAAATACTCTTCTTCTTCTTCTTCTTCTTCTTTTTCACCTTTTCCAACTCTCTTTCCATCTTCCTCATCTTTTCAATAAAATTCTTGTACTCTTCAACCTATTGTATCACAAGTTTGGCAAGTTCAATATTTGTCATTCTAGGAGGCATGTTTTGAGCCTCTCCAAACTCTTCCCCTTGTAACATGTACTCCTTTAAAAAATGATTCTTTTGTGATTTGATACCACTTGATGAAGAGAAAGATGTTCCTTTCAGAGTTCTAGGAGACAAATGCTCAAAATAATATATTCTCCAAAGCTTTCCCAACACAACCTTAAGGCTTAGGTTGCCCATATCAAGTACTTAGTTTCTCCAATGACTTATTTGGAATATAAGGGCCTTGAATCACCTAACCCAATCCAAATAATCAGTTTACCTAGTTTCTAGTGCCTATCCTTAAGGCAAAACCAAACAACTCTACCTACTAGACCTACTAGTCTTAATTAGGCCTCCAATGTTGTCCTCTTGTGTTTTTCTCTAAACCTTTTCAAAATATAAGAGAAATAAATTGCATATTTGGATACCTATTTTTTTTCTCTACAATATATAAAAATATTGGGTATGGTTTTTTTGGACCATGTCTCTGCTACTACACTATGGGCCTCTTTTTAAGCATAAAACCCACTCACTTACAAAGGAACTATTAGGAATACTTATCCCCCAATCCTATAATTTTTTACAATATCTTAATGTGATCCTAAACTAATTATTCTTCAATTATTTTGAAACCAACAAATCCGTACATACACATTCTATGAAACGCTCACCAAACAAGGCCTAAAACCAGGGCCTCTTCAAATCTAACCAAGAACACATCTCCAAGACCTGATCTTTGGTCCTAGACTATTTATATTATGATCTATTTGAATATTTTATGTAAAATCATGGCTTCTTTTAGGAAAATATTCTATTGCTATACCTATTGCACCACTTTTGTGTCATTTTCCCACTCTTCCCAATGGTGTACACTTGTAATATCTCTTTCTACTGCATATTTTTTGTTAGAATCATATCATACAGATGGTATAGAGTAAATTTCATGAGAAACAAAAACTATATTCATATAGTGACTCCATTCATATTGAAAACTTCAAAATTGGTCTTAAGGGAATGCCTTATTTGCTACAACGATATGCCAATATTGAAAGGAAAGTAATCAAACAATCAAGATATTTGGTTGGTCAAATATGGTTAATGCCCAGTCAAAGAGGTTGACCAAGGGCTTCAAACACCATTTCTAACCAAAATATATCCATGGTTGAAATTTGAATTCATTTGGTGGAGATTTGCAATGGTTTGGGCAAAAACATGAAAATTGCTCAAAAAACACTAAAAATTGTAAGTTGCAACTTAGCAACTTTATAAATTTTAGACAATAGTTATCAAATCGAGAAAGGGGAGCATTAAGGAAGTTGAGAACTGATCTTTGACGAGAAATAAAGCATGAAAATACTGATGTAAAGAGGTTCCAAGTAGTTCCAAGAAGTTTCAATAAAGTTTGAGCAAGTTTTTGGCAAGTTTTTCCTTGTTTGATGAGTGTGCCATACATATTTCTTGACTAAATCAGACAACCAACTTCTCAAATAGACTCCTAATACATTTTTTCATTACTCCCCTCAATGGGTTTCAATCATTCTTGGCTACTTAACCCTTGTTTGAGGTTGAACTATGCAAACTGGTTAGTAGACTAAATTAAAAAAAACTAGTTTTTTGCTCGTTTCTCAAAATCAACCTGAACAAGGTACTTTAAAAAAATATATTTTAAGTGCCCATTTGGAATTTTAAAACAATATCTCATTTTCGCATCTAGGTTTTTTTGATTTCATATCTAACTCTAAAAACCCTCCCAAAATCTTATTTTCCTTGTTATTTATGAGTTTGTTGATTAGATTCATGTGCCAATATTTTCATGGGTCTTTCAAATGGTTAAGTCCCCTCCATTACCCCTCCTTATAGTTTTCCACACATTTACACCCTGCACAGGTAGCCACAGGGACGCGAATCTTTGTTTGAACTATTGTTTAATTTCATGCTTTGTTTCAACGGCTCACCAACCGTGATCAACCATGATTTCAATACAAAAGCTTCCAAGATTGATTTTGGTGCTTCAAATAGTTAGTAAAATCACTAATATACAAGTCTTTCTCTATCCAATATGCCATGGAAGGCTGTGACCATGGATAAGCAAGACTAATCCATGAATGGATTCAAAACACTTACTAAGAAAAGAAAAGCCAAAACTATGGAAAGTATCTACAAAAACTATATGTTGTTGTTCTACAATGCAAAGAAGGAAGGAAATAACATGTAAAATTATGGAATAAAATAACCTAATCAATTTACACAGTCTATAATCAGAAATACTTAATAAATTTGTACGACACACTTAGCAAATAAGGCAAAACTTGCCAAAAACTTGCTCAAACTTGATTGAAACTTCTTGAAACTGCTTGTGTCATGCCCAAAATGTAAGGGCAAAACACACACATTAATTTAAAAAATAAAAAATAAAAATTAAGAACGATGATTAAATATGTTAACATGGTCGTGAAGGACTTTAAACGTTAAACTATAATGGAACTAATTGTTCAAGTAGTTTTAAATTTGGGTTACCAAGGATACTTGAAGATAGATACAGGTTCCCATCGATATATATATATATATATATATATATATATATATATATATATATATATATATATATATATATATATATATTGAACAGAAAGTTTCTATTAAATCAATTAATTTTGAGGACCTAACATGCTATCATATTTATCTACTCTTAAAATATTTAAAATATTTGGATAACCATCAAATACATGTTGATCTAGATATTTGAAAATGTTAGAAATGAAGGGAACTTACTTATTAATGTACATTACATCTGTAATTAATCTTTACTTAAAAGTTATTCCAATAATCTAACTTGAATCTTATAACCCTTTCAGAACTAAACATTTTTAAATTAAAATAACACTAATCTTTTAATTTCATAACAGCATATCCATTTTATAATTAGATCTAAATTGTTATTATTATTATTTATTTATTTTCAACTGATTAAACAAATAACTAACTTGTTCCCGGTAACATATTCAATGATATTAACTTTTCCAAATATAATCTATACATAAGAAAACAAAACATATTAACTTAAATATTCTTAGGACATAATAAGAATATAAAAGCTATGTCAATACTAATATTCAACCCCATCTATATAGTACTAAACTCAAATCTATACTTTCAAATTAACGATTGATCTCCTATCTAAATTATAACAATTAACTTCACCATTAGAAATAAGAAAACAATTTCCTTTACTTAACAAATAACTAAATTGACATATACTAACCACATCACCTCTTTATCATTCACTAAACTCTCACTACCCACTAACTTCACGAATTAAAATTCTATAGCTTACTTAAGACACTCAATTATTTTCATATTAAAATATTTTTAAAAAACAACTACATAAGGTGAATAACAAATAAAAACTATCATCTAACACAATAATAAAATTTAGAATAATTAAAATATCTTTGACTATTACTACAAAGAATATGAATGTTAACATTTCTAAATTCTAATACTACAATTCTCCTCATACTAACTAAACATCATAACACTAATATTTAAATTGGCAACCAAATTAAATTATTTATAACTAACTAATAATTTAATTCACATCTATGCACTCTCACAATATGAAATAATAATTAACAATTATCTATCAACTTACTATCCTATCAACATGACACTTACCCCCTTACACCACAAATCCTAACTACACCATACTCCAAAAGAAACTTCCCTAAACCTCACTCCATGTGGACTCAACCTAGCCTAAACCCGACCGCACCTACCATGCTGTAACCCCAGGCTATGCCTACCCACCCTAGGCCGGTCCCTTGCGGGGTCCAAAGCCTGCGCGTGGCAGGTCTGTCCCCCTATCCTGCGTGGGAAGGACATTACGCAGGGACGGCTTGCATTGGGAGGAGGTTAAGGGCAATGAACGGGAGAGGACATACGTCCCTCCTATTAAACTAAGTCATTTTTTTTTGGCCCTCCCTTCATGAAAATGAGGTCAGCGCAAGAGTGGAGAAGGAAATATGGGGGATGGTTGTTGAGTTTCCATCCTCCCCCTTAAATACTTTGCTTTAAAAAAAAAAACTATCTTTTGCCCTCCTTCAAGTGATTCGACCCCTGTACTTGCTGACAGGTGGTTGGAGAGTTTTATATATCTTTTTGAAATTCTTATATGATTCGACTTGTATCCAATCTTATGGAATTGAATGCCAAAAGATTTATTGTTGGGAAGTTGAATTTAAAAACATTATCATATATATATTTTTGAGGCTTTGTATTCAATTCTTATTAAAGTTATATTATTACAAGAATTAACAATGATTTTTAATTTGCAAGGCAAGGAGGAATATTTTATGGAATATTCTCTGTGACATAGGGGATTTTAAGGCTTCTCCATACATTTTCCAGAGAGGGTTTTTAGGCCTGAAGATGCACAATTTGAAAACTAATTTCTTTCTACTATAGTTCATGTTAATTCAATCTTCTAAAGGCAAGGTTGTAAGTTTTTACATATAGTCATCATAACAAGGTATGTGTTCTTTTATCTTCATTTAAATTCAAGAAATTCAAAACCTCTTAATCAAATTGCTCTTGTTATTTGTGAATCTTATCAAGGAATTATGAACCTAAATTCAGAATTCAAAAAGGTGATGAATAATTCTAATCAAATTCAACTATATTACTAATGGAGCTTAACAATGAATGTACTAGCTTGGTGATCACAATGTAGGATTATTATTATAACATGTTATTGTTCAAAAAATTGAAATGAAACTTCAACACATCCATTTGCCTTTCATTATCATATTTGAAACTCAGAATTTCCCAATTTAAGACATTAACTATCATTCTAATTTCTCACATACATATGCCAAAATTTGGAACCCCATGAGAGCATTGCAAGATAAATTTCATAATCTTTTCTTTCCTCTATTATTCATCCTGGTTCAAGGTTCCATCAGCAAAGAACCAGTAAGAAAACCCGATGTCTTTGCCACTACATCAAATTCAATTACAACTTACATAATATTACAATTCATTGAGTTTTATTCAAGGCTTCCACAAGAGAACTTTTATCAAATGTCTTTATGGCATCAAGGGGGAAAAACATGAAAGATACAAGAACCAACATGGAGATAAACAACATAAGGAGATAAGCAAATTAAACATGCATTCCCACCCGGTTGCACAATAGGTCCAACAATGAACCAATATAGGGGAAAGGAGGATTTTCTCAATAGGAGAAGTCAATCACCATACCTTCACTTAGCCCTTTTGGGGCTAAAACTTCAAGAACTTCCATTCTTTGACAAGGCCCTTTCGAGGCTATATCCACATGGATTTTCATTCCTTTCCACATTCAAAAATTCTCAATAACAACAAGGTATGGGATGACAAGTAGGGGCCCATACACCCTACCCTTTCTCCCTCCTCTCACCATGAGAGGAGACTCTACACTATTGACGTCCAACTAAGGCCCTTTCCCCACACATGGCCACTTCTTCCCTATCCAAGGGTGAGTTTTGCCAAGAACATCCCCATGAAAACCTCTCCAAAAACAAACAAAACATCAAGAAGGCATATGAATAACATCAAAAAGAAACAAGATAAAATCCCTCCCAAATCCACCCCCAACACACAACAAGAAATGCAAAACTACGTAATGTCTCCAACATGATTCAAGCAAGATTCAAAATATGAACACACATGAAGAACCATTCATGGAGTGAAGAACTCCTACCTTCATAAAAGAATTATGGCACTGGTGGTTTGAGAAGAGCTTCCCTTTCTTCCTTCAATCTTCAAGACTTCCTCCAAAACTAGAGGATTGGGTGACCAAAAAACTAAACTACCCCCAAAATGCCTCTAAGTATGTTACTTAACTCTCCTAAGCTTCAAGTAACTCAAGATGGAGGTTTGGTTTTACTAACCCAAGTAAAGAACAACCCATTTTCGAAATCAACCTAAAATAGGGTTTTTAAGAGACCCTAAGAGTCAACCTAGGAGGCTAAAGGGTTGGAAAGTACCCGCACCCATAACCTTACCCATAAGGGTACTTAAATTTAATGTTTCTAAGCCTTTAAAGACTTATTAGGAACAATTAAAAGTTAGGACAATAGTAAGATCAAATTACAACCTTTAAGGAATTACAATACAAGGTTAGCACAAAATTAACAAGAAATTTAGCTCCGTTTTTCCATTGAGTTGTCTCGGCTAATTTTCCTGCACACTCATTACACACATCAGTAGGTCCAAAAGCCACATGCCTAATGTGAATTACATATTAGAGGAATTATATAAATTAAAGCATCAATTTCTTAATAAATAGTTGTTTATCAAATTCTACTCATATTTCTAACCTTTCGACTTGCATAACCAAATGTGTTAGTGTTGCATACATTTTCTTCATTGTTATACATATTTATAAGCATTAAATGACAAAGCCAAATAACTAAAGTAAGCATCACACATCGTAAAAATATCTTAACAATGTTCAATGTATCCAATAATGTTCTGACATAACAAAGCATGAACATCAAAATAATAATGTATCCTCGGTGCTAGGATGGGTCGGGGCGATGCCTCACAGCTTGGGACCTCTTTACATTAGTACTTTTGTGCTTTATGACTTTTTAGATATCATTTCCCAACTACCTTCATGCTCCCCTTTCCCGAGTTGATAACTTTTGTCTAAAATTATAAAGTTGCTAAGTTGCAACTTGTTATTTTTAGTGTATTTTGAGCAACTTACATGTTTTTTCCCAAACCATTGCAAATCTCCACCAAATAGAAACCAATCAATGATTTCTATTAAATCAACTGAAGACTACAAACTATCACCTTCATGAATCATGTTGCAAACTAAATTTGAAAACTAACATCTCCCAAAAATCTGCTGGTAGATGTATGCAACAAGGGAAATATTTTGAAAAATCCTTCAACCAAATCAATCCTCCAAATCCATGACTTGTGCATAATTAAATACAATTAACATGAACATTTCTTTATATTTGGGATGTTTCAATTCTTATTTTTTGCTAATATACTTGGTAAATTTGGTTGTTCGTTTTATGCTTGCACTTGACTTCTCTATTCTTGCAATGAGTGTTTGATCATTTACAAGACTACACATACAAATGTATCCATTAGTTCCAGGATGTGGCTGCATGCTTTAAGTACTTTTATTTTCTATTGTGTATCATGGCATTTGATATCTTTAGAGACCTTACTCCATTTGGCATTCTACCTTTTCATTTCATTTGATTTTTGGCTATATTTTAATGAGTAGAAAACTTGATCTCATGGGGTTTTTTTCTCTTTAAATTCTTCAAGTTTAAAATCTGATTTGTTGCATATCATTTCTTTCTTGCTTTTCATGTTGATGTGAAAGATGACTAGACTCCATGTGCATGCTTGAATGGCATCATTTTAAATGTGATAATGCAGCCCCAATATGCTATGGCTGTAGATATTGCTCCATCTCAATGGTGGTCTGTAAATGCACATGATGGTTGCACCATCTCTTTGAATGAATGCACTTGCTTTAATGTTTGAACTAAATATTTAATTCCCATTTTTCTCATTTTTCTACTATACATATGAAGATCCATTATATATTCTCTCTGTATGAGTATCATTTTCAGAACCAAGTCTTTGCATTCATGTTGAAACTCTTAATTTGGCATTTGATATATCTAGATAATGAGAATGCTTTCATTTGATGCTGTACTATGTAAATTTTGATCAAATTTTCATTGCTCCATGATCGATGAAAAGAGCATTACTTTCAACATTTAACATGTATGCTAAAACTCCATCTTCACTTGGGCACTTATGATGCATATTTCCACTATTTAACCTCATGATGTATTAAGTAAATCACTCTTTTACTTCCATCACTTTGTTCATTTGCATGCATACTATTGGTGCCCATGAGATCATTATATTCTTTGTCCTAACTTGCATCATGAAACATGCTTCATGTTTTAATGAAACAACATTACTTTCAACATTAAGTCTCTTACATGCATGTTGAAACTCCAAGTTTTGATTCATGTTTTCTTTGTACTTGCAAGCATGCATGCATGTATACTTTATCTATGTATATGTGCCTACAAGTGTGAGAATTCGAGCATAACTTTATTTGCTTCTATGGTAGCATGCTAATTGGAATGACCATTGGACTGATTTTTACAAACAAATGCAACATTATTCTATTTCTCCTTTACCATATACTAAAGGTTTAAATGATGTAGGAGCATCTTGCATTAGAAAATAAAGGTAGAAATAATTTTTATAGAAAAATTTAAAGAGGAAAAAAAAAGAATTGGAGGAGAGAGAAAGTGACAAAAATTAGAAGAAAAAAATTAAATAAATAAAAAATGAGAAAAGAGGGAAAAGGCATTTAATAGGTGGCTTTATTAAATGTAACTAGTGGGTTGAAAGTTTATTTAATGTGAGGGTTTATTTTAATGTAACATGCTAGGTTGACTTGTGGCTTGGTTTGGTATAAGTAGAGGACCTTGTCTTGTCATTATTCATCATCCATCTTGGAGAAGAGGATGCGGAGGAGGAGCAATCTTTGAAGAGTTAGTAGTTGCGGCTTGGGAAACAAGGAGATTGCTTGGTGGTCTTGCGAGCATAAGTTGAGATCTTCCTTGGAGGTTTCTACTAGAGTGTGGATCTAGACTAGATAGAGTTGGGATTGGATCTTGAGGGATCTTGTAGAATTACTATTGTAATTGCTTATGTATTTGGTTGTAAGTCAGAAGGCCTTACAACTAGGTATGTTGGATGTAAATTTTAGGATTATATTATGAGAATTGGCATTATTTTGGATGTAAATATATGTGTTATTGTTATTCTTTCATTGTGTGGTTATTTACTAGGGGCTAGGACATCTCCTTTAGGGATTCTCTTGTCTTACACTACGTCAAGTGATATCAAAGCATAGTTGTACTTGAGTGTGTAGACAGATTGTCAAAGTTGAGGTAGTTTGCACTAGGACCTTGGGTTGGGAGAAGTTGACCTGAGAAGATATTGATTTGATGAATCGATGGTTGCAAAGATGGAAGGTTGATGTTGTTGGAGCATGATCACAGAGAGTTTGTATGATGTTATAGATCTATGTTCATGGACGTGTGATTTGTTCTTGGTTGTTTGTGCCAAGTGGTAGGTTGCGATTTGACTTACAAATAATTTGGGTTTGTCACAAGGTGTGTGGGAAAGATTTGTTGCAAAGGATTGTGAATATCCATAATATAGTGGAGACGAGGAATAATGAGACGATTACTTGGGTGGATGTTGGTTTTGTTAAAAGAGTTGAGAAACAAAAGAAGAAAGTTGTATGCTACTGGAGTTGGAGTCTACTGATCTAGATCAGAGTTGTCTAGCCAGTTAAAAGACTTGTTTGAGAGAAAAGAGGGCATGGAAAGGTTGAGGTAGAAGTTGGTTTTATTGATTAGTTTGAGGAGTGTGATGCAAAACCCGTAGAGCAACTTAGGGTTGCTGTTGAGGATATTCCTAACCTTGTTGATGCTAGGATGGAGACTCATTTTCATGATAAATTGGTTGTATTAGACATGGAAATTGTAGAGCACAAGTGATCATGAATAATCAAGTTGTTGTGGATGTGGAGTTAGATTTTTCTGGTGTAGATTTCACTGGTTGTTGATGTGGTTGAGGATCTACACGATACAGTAAATTTGTATGTTCCTAATTTCCTAATGGTTGAAATGGCAGAGGATCTACATGTTGCTCTTATTGTGGATTTGGGTTTATAAATTGTTGACTTAGCTTTGGAGTTACACGGTGTTGCTAACATGAAATTCATGTTTGAGGATATTGCTATTACTGGTTGTGATCAATTACAGGGACTCTTGGTGAAGCACTATGTTTAGTTTGTTCCTAGGACTGAACATTTTGATTGGGTTGTTGAGTTTCATTTGATTATGATGTTTGAGTGGAGATTTGTTCTCTTGTCCTTGATGGATTGGAAGCCTTTGGTGAAGATGAATATAGTTGCAAATATTTCTTCTGGAGTCAAAGTGTGGGACACATTGTTCTATCTACCTAGGGAGTCTGTTGCAAGAGCATCTTGCATCAAAAAATAAAGACGAACATATTTATTTTATTTTCAAAAAAAAGGAAAAAAAAAGAGAAAAAAAAGGAGGAGAGAGAAAGTGATGAAAATTAGAAGAATAAAATAAAATAAAAAATAAAAAATGGAGAAAAGACGGAAAAGGCATTTAATAGGTAGCTTTATTAAATGTAACTAGTGGGTTGAGGGTTTATTTAATGTGAGGGTTTATTTTAATGTAACTTGATAGGCTGACTTGTGGCTTGGTTTGGTATAAGTAGAGGGCCTTGTCTTATCATTATTCATCATCCAGCTTGGAGAAGAGGATTTGGAGGAGGAGAAAACTTTGAAGAGCTAGTAGATGCAACTTGGGAAACAAGGAGATTGCTTGGTGGTCTTGTGAGCACAAGTTGAGATCTTCCTTGGAGGTTTCTACTAGAGTTTGGATATAGAATAGCTAGAGTTGGGATTGGATCTTATGAGATCTTGCATAATTACTATTGTAATTGCTTACGTATTTGGTTGTAACCCAGAAGGCCTTATAGTCGGGCATGTTGAATGTAAATTTTATGATTATATTTTGAGAATTGGCATTATTTTGGATCTAAATATCTATGTTATTGATATTCTTCAATTGTGTGGTTATTTTTTGGGGGCTAGGACATCTTCTTTGGAGATTCTCCTACCTTGCACTGTGTCATTAAAGCATAGTGTCAGTTGATCTATCTATATAACAACATCCTTCACTTTGTGATGGAATTCACATGAGTGCACTTGAAGCATCACCATGCTCTATTTTAATTCTTTATCTGTGCATGATGAAATGGCATGCATTGTGCATGGTGGCTAATCCACTTTCTTGGCATGCTTGATCTCTATGAAGCATTATGTTTACTCTTTGCACAAGATTGAAAACACAAAGTAAGATGCATGTCGATCCATTTTACTTGACACATTTCAGCCACTTAGTAGAATAGATGTATTCATGTACCTGGATTTGAAATGCATCCCTTTAATATCATATTTACCTTGGCATTCTTCCTCTTCGTACAACATTTTTCTCATAATGTTATAGCTCAGGTATCGTTATTTATCTACTACATGATTCCTTCTGCTTCCTTCCTATAGCACTACACTTATGTAGTTTCCATCCTATAGTGGAGTTCTTTCATAGTACTTCTGAAATGCATGATGAATCATTTTTTGATAAAATAGTGATCCCCTAGGTCGAATCCTCTGCCTCTAGTGGAATTGTCCTTTGACTGCAACAGTGAAACCCTTTGGTGCTAGAGTCAACCTAGAAAGTCTTGATGAGGGAGCTTCCAGTTTGCCTCAAAACATTGATGTGTAGTACTCCAAGGCACCTTAGAAAGAAATAATCAAAATCTTTTACCTACACATGGAACAAACATCGTTAGATAAAAACATGGTACTTCATCTCCTTTTGCATGGTTCCTTTGATCATTTTGCACTTGTCTTGGGTATAGCTAGCTAGATATGGCATATTGTAGGAATGAATATATGTATGCATGACTATAGGATCAAATTATATGATATCAGGTATTGCTTAGATCTTTTCAAGATCTAACCCCCCCTTCTCCTCTAAAATCCATGCAGGTTATGTAGCATTTGGATACTGGTTAGATGTAGGGAGCAAAAATAAAGGGTCAAATTCTCCAAGGTCTACATAGGCAATGTCTAGTACTCTACACTTATCTTGTCTTCATGTATGCATGTATTTATTTTTGTGATATGCAATACATGTTTGGCTATGCTCATAGCCTATGTGAGACCATGCATTTTCTTTAATATTCTTTCTATGCATTTTACATTATGTAAACTTGATATTCCAAAAATATACACAATGTTTTAGTTATATCTCTTTCTCTTCATTTCTTTTCAGTATGTCACATTACTTTAGCTGTACTTTTCATTTTATGCAAAAATGAACAATAAATCCTAAACAAGATCACTTAATAACCACAAACTAGGGTATTGTAGAATACACCTAGTAACTAGGCCTCTAATGGCACCATAATAAATATAAATGAAAAATGGTAACAACAAATTAAAGATATCCACTTGAATTGAATATAATATATTCTTTTAAGTTCCGTAGACAAGTCAAAATATGAGCTTAGGCTTGTCTGATGTAGCAACTTTGGAATAGGAATTAATAGTAAGTAACAACTTAAAAATAGTTTTTTAAATTTAAAATCCATTACCCCAGTTCCCTTTTCCTTGGGCTGATTTAAGTTTGAAAAACTAGAATTATTTTTTGAAATAAAAGGAGCCTTTAAACTATCAACTAGATTGGATGTTGCCTTGTTGCCCCCATTTCAAGAAATAAAAGTCCATAACATTTTTGGGTGCTATATTGAGAATGAAATGAAACAAATAATAATTTATTATGTATTCTTTAAAGGTGCTAGCTCAATGGAAGAGCACCTGCTTTACAAGGAGGATGGTGGTTTGATTCTATCGTGTTCTGTTATGACCAAATACACTATCAAATATGTGACTAAATATGCTATTGAATATGCTACTAAATATGTGACCAAATATACTATTAAATATACTACTAAATACACTACCAAATATGTGATTATATATGCTACTAAATATACCACTAAATGTGTGACTATCTCGATGATCAAAATCATTGATCAAATAAATGACTAAAATTGTTTAGTAGTAAATTTAATAGTGTTATAAATGATTGGATATTAACTACTATTAGTCACGTGACTAATTTTAGTCACATATATACAAATTTTAGTGGTTTTTTTAGCCACGTATTATTGTTTTTGTACTAGTGGAGAAAGAAACAAAGATATAGAAATTGAAAGACAAAGATAATGAATGAGACTCTTACACTCAACAAGATAATTGTATTGTGAAGGTATGCCATCTTCCCATATTGTAGACACATCATCATCTCATGTTGAAGAGACACCATGTTCAATGTTGGAGGGTGTGCACACTCCATCATTTCATGTTAAAGGCAGAACATCAACATACCACCTAGGTGATATTCCATCTTTTGTTGGTGTTAAGTTTCAATTATCACTGTAACTTATGGATCTGATCTCACTGTAATGGATTATTAACTCTTTGTCACGTGTTAAGGTGAATAAAAAGAACTATTATTCACTTTTTATGCCCATTATTTGCTCACTATGGTGGTATCATTTGATAGATGTTCACTTTTTTTTCTTCTCCCAAAAGATTCTCAGCTACATCTTTTCTTTCATTAGCTTTTTTTTCTCCTCTGTTAGCCTTAAGTGGGGGTGCTGGTGTTAAGTTTCTATTATCTCTGTAACTTATGGATATGATCTCACCATAATGGATTATTAACTATTTGTCATGCATTAAGGTGAATAAGGAGAACTGTTGTTTACTTTTTATGCCCATTATTTGCTCATGTAAACTCTCTATAAGTATTGCTTTATGCAGTAGTTATAATTTGTATACATCATGCAATAGTTGCATAATGAAACAATCATTAATGGATATAATGTGATCAATGCATTTTTTTTTCTTAGCAATTTTGTATTTCTTCAGTATTTTCTCCTTGCATGTTTTGATTCAATTCCTAGATAGATCTATAGTGGAAATTTTACATCTTTCACATCTTATTTCCAAGGCACATCATCTTCTATTGAATGTATGTATTTCACCCACAATTATGTTGATGTCCAAAATGTTGAGACCAATGAAGAAATTAGAACACCTTCTACAATTTGTTTTAGAAAGCTAGGATATTTGATTGATATTGATACTAATTGTAGACACCTAAATCTGATTACACCACTTTGGTAATCCTATTTAGCTATCTCTAAAGGCATCATTAATTAAATTCTTATTTAATTAATCCTTTGCCATCCCCTAGCTGACTAATCTTATTTAATCATCTATAGTCCTAATTGATAAATCTAATAACCCATTATTTATCAATTAATCCTATCTATTTTCAAATCCCCTTTTATTGGATAAACCTATTTGATAAATAAGTCCATCAAATCTAATAGCCCCTAACCTATCCTAAATCCTCCATTTAGCCTAATCCACCCCATCCACCCATACTAACCTAGCTTAGCCACTAACTCACCCACCCTCATGAATGCCATCCACTTGCACATCTCTAACATCCTTAATCTAATCCTAACCCAAGCCTAATCCCCCCCTAACCTTGTCACATTCTCTAAGTGAGCTTAAGACTTTCCTAAGCCAAACCAAAGTCTCCTCCCTCAAAATATCCCAACCATAAAACTTTAACCCAACCACAAAGCCTTCAATGCTCTTACATGCCCTTAAAAGCTCTTACAAGCCATTATGAGGGCCATTTAAAGCCTTGAGCCTCCCTTGTTGACTCATCCTTGCCCTTTCCTCCATCCACTCACCTTGTGACATGTGTCACTCCCTGATTGGTGCTAAACAAGCACAATCCATGTGCTCCCCTTTAAGTGCATCCTAGCACTCCTTAAGCTTTCATTCATCTTGACATCTTGGCCCTCCATTCCTCCAACCCTTGGCCTATAAATTGAACCCTCTCTCTTCACTAAAATCAATCACCTTCCATGCAAAGTTATAATGCTATTTTGAGAGCTCATAAACTACCAAAATACCATTATAATGGAAAAATCACTCCATGACTCCATTGTTGAAACCTTGTTTCACTCACCCCATCCATCCATTTGAAGTTTGAGCAATATTATTGAGCATACATCTACATCAAAGGATGCATCTACAACATCAAGGAGGCTTTTGGAGTGATCTTGCTCTTAGTTTGCACTCGCTTACACCTTCTTTTGTCTAATCTTATATGAGAATATAATTTTATGTTTGTGAATGTTTCCCTTATTGCTAATGTTCTTTGTACACAAAATCTTGTTCTACATTTTGGCACGCCTGATGGGACCTCGCATTTGAGTCAATCTAACCTTGTTTTAACCTCTTTTTACTAACCAATTTAACCTTGTTTTCTTGTAGGTTTTTTTGTTAGGTTTGCTGATCTTATTGCAGGTACGCAGGTCACCTTTTGGAAATCACACTCCCGGCCATCTCATCGCTTTCCATTTTTGAGACCTCAAAAATCAGCATTTTTTTTTGTGAACCCGCAATCCCAAGAACACGATCCCATGATGTAGGAACAAGGCCATTAGCCAGCAAAAATGAGAACCCACGACAACGAGTTCGCAGTTTATCACCAGACAACTACCACATAACTAAAAAAACTTTCTCAGCATCCCCGTCGACAAATCCTCCAGCGGGAACGTGCTTAGGAAAGGCAGAATCATCATTCTCGCTTGTGGGAACGCATTTTTTTATGTAACTACTGTAAAAAAATTGTACTAACTTAATTTTTCGTGAGACTGTCAATCTCATGTTGCAAGAACGTTGTAAAATCATAAACTGGCAGGATTGCTCTATTCAAAACGAGCTCCCTGGTTTTTATTTTTATTTTTACCAATTTTCTTGGCATTCCCACACCTTGGTAGACCTATGAGAAAGCATCCCTATGAAAGAAATTCATAGTGGGATCGCGAACCCAATTGCGAGAACGCTACACTCTCGAGAATGCATTTTCTTGCATTTTCTCTGTGGGAATGCTGTTAGTTTTTGTTGGTCATGGTAAAGTCATTTTCACTTGTCGTTGAAAATTTGGAAAAAATGAACTTGTATGTTTAGCAACCCCACAAATGAAACACTTCATTTTGGTACATTAAAAAGAACAAATAAATCTATCTTTTGCAAGAAAATTTAGGAAAAGTCAATTTTTGAACACTTAGGAAATTCATTAAGTTAACATAAATCAACAAAAATCAAATTAAGTGGTTTTCATTTGGACTCACCATTTTTCTAACCGCCCATCATTCTAACCATTGGTTGTAATATTAGTGCCATATATGGGGATGGTTCCACTTGAAAAAGGTGTTAAGTGTTCCAATCTGATTCTACTTAATTAGCTTTTTGAGGATTTATCTTAACTTATAAGATTTCGTGAATGTCCACAAATCTAGATTAGATCGATCACACTTCAAGTTTGGACTTTAAAATTGAACAAAAGTCAATTGACGCAGAGGGCCTCCGGGCGCGCGCTTGACAATCATATTTTACACATCTTTATTTTGGGCTTAAAACAAACTCACATATCAATCTTGAATGCCTTAAAGAAAATCAATTGATACTTGACGTGGACGGCCTCCAGGCACACGAGTTTACTTGTGTTGACCCTAACTCTTCTTTTTTCTTTCATTCTTCGATCACATTTTCTTTTGTTGATGCTTCAAAATTGGAATAAAC
Source organism: Cupressus sempervirens (assembly GCA_028749045.1). NCBI lineage: Eukaryota > Viridiplantae > Streptophyta > Pinopsida > Cupressales > Cupressaceae > Cupressus > Cupressus sempervirens. The sequence goes on from CM053789.1 coordinate 331,781,639, forward strand.
ATTGTATCTTAAACATGAGTGCTTGCAAGGTCTAGATCAGAAAACTTAATCGTCAATTGGAAAAGAACTCTGTCTTTTAGCCCAAGATCATCCAAGTCTTCTCTCCCCTTGTCGTCTTTCGAGGCCATCTTGGGTGCATCAGATTAGGATCCAAAATCTTGTTTAAATTTTAGGAGGCCTGCTTGGGGATTTCATCACCCCTTGGGATGACCTCAACTCCAACGTTTTGACGGAGTATAAAGATTGGGAGGTGAATCCAAAGACACCTCTCTTGAGATCAAGATTTTTTCACTCAGGCTAAGCCTCAAGGAACTTTATACCCTTGAGAAGTGAGAGGAGAAGTGGGTTACCACTCCTCTCGACTATGTGACATATTTTTGGTTTCATCTACAGATTTGGGCCTTACGTACCTTAGGTATATCAAGGACTCCCTAGCTAAAACAACTGTCAGCCTTGTAGACAACCATCTAGGATGTTAATGTGTTTGAAGTGACTAATCAAAACATCTGTAAAACATACACACTCCTTGGTGCAAGTATCGCATTCTGGGAATCAAAACTTCTATCTGGTTGTTCTTATCTATTGCTTGATCTTTTACTTGTTGAATGAATGTTTGCCAAGCATGGTCAATCCTAGCATAGGGCATACTTAGCATAGTCACTGCCTCCAAAGAACCCCACAGTTGTGAGTTTTAATCCTTGAAAATATCTCATGTCAAGCCATCCCAAGACTAAGTTTAAGAAGGCTAAGCTTCCTCAAATACTAGCCTACAAGGAAATTGAAGCAGAGCATAAGAAGCATACCTCCAACCCCAGGATTGCCAAATTGGATCAAATTGAGAAAGACAGAGCTGAAGTAGCATTACAAATAGAATGGGACTACAGAATCCAAAACCTAACCCTTCGACGTGGTGTTAATAAGAGCCTTATCAACAACTCCACTGACACTCATTCTGATTAGGTCCTTCCTTTTTCCACACACACTTACACACTTGTAGGTTTAAGTCTCTCATCTAGGAATTGCACTATCCCATCTAAGCATTTGAAGTCAAACCATCTCCTCTCATCTTAGGTTGTTGAAGAAGAATCCTCCACCTACATTGTTAAAATCTTAGCATTTTTTCCTCACTCATTTAGAAACATTTTTGCATCACATCTCTCATCATCTTGAGCATCCTTGAAACACTACACTTTGCTAGGATTAGGTTGCTTTTGGTGTCCCACATCACCTTGAGCCAAAGGTTAGGGTCGCACCTTTTGCATCATCATTGCATTTCTCGCATTCATATTTTAGGAACACACAAGCTTCTTGCACTTAGCACCATATCATTTGGATACCCTTAGTATTATCCCTCGCTGCATTTAGGAGAAGCATCCTTTCATGCCACCCACCACACATTTTGGTGGCACACATGGAAAAAAGACATGGATCCTAGTCTTAGTGGTAACACATCTCGAGCTCAGCCATACTCTGTGGCATCCATGACACCATCAGACCCACCACTACAAATCCCAGAAGAACTAGGATCATCCATAGATATTGAGGCTTTCATGAACCAACCTGGTCATGCTACTATCATCAATGCCATTATAGATCTCAACAAGGAAACCATCATGGAAAATTTCTTACGAGACAATGTTGGTGTCTTTGAGTTTGGACGTCCACCACCTATCAACATAACAGATTCTATTCACCCATTGTTTGGATGGAAACCACCTCAGGTAGAACCAGCTAACCCAAATATCCCCTCGACCCAAGTGCTGGTTCCCATTCCACAGAACACTCATCCCACTCTCACTCAACCATTAGTGCATACTACATCTCAACCACCCTCAAGTATACCATTTGCATCTGTTTCCACCACCCATTTTTTTGCTCCACTGAATCCCCCATTTGTACCTAGCAGCACTACCTTTTTGTTTCCACCACATATCACATATAGTCCATTTGCCACTCAAATACCACCACTAGGGTCCAATACCTCATCCTCCATCCCACCAAACATTACTATCAACCCCTTTGTAACTAGCCAAAGCTCTTTAGCCACTTTTCCTTTGGGACCTTGGAATTTTGTTGCGACACAGGCACCTATCATTAGTTTTCCCCCTAGCACTACAGTCATGTTCACACCTTCTACACTATCATCCACTGCTTCACATAGCTATTCACTCCCACCCCTCATAAACTATTTCTCCATGCCACCTTTAGGCAATAGCCCAAATCCACCGCCACTGCAGTTCTCCACAGTAAACCCTTTGCCGTATATTAATTACCTTGCACCTACTCCAAATCAGTCCTACTCTCAAGCAAGCACACAACCCACATATAGTGGGCATGGTATATATTCCCAGAGCATGGCACAAGCATCATTTGCATTACCACCATTCCAGCCACAACCTTCACACCGACAGTATGCCCAAGCACCCACATAGAACTACCTCATAGGGTAGCAGCCTCATAGTTACCTGTCACACCCACCTCAGTAGATGCAACAATATGCACAACCCACATTCCAACAAGCCATGACATCCACTCCATTGGGGGCACCTGGATCAGGGGCACCCACTCCTCCACCTGTAAAATCTGAATGGGAAGAAATGAAAAATGCCCTCAAAACCCTCAAGGATGGGACATATGCCAAGACTTTCAAATTTGAAAATGATTGCCCATATCCTTTTGATAAGACTATCACATTGACTCCATTTCCTAAACATTTCAAGATCCCCAAGTTTGACAAATTTAGGGGGAAAAGTGATCCAGTCATACATGTTAAGGAATTCTATATGCATTCTCCGGAGGTAGCTTATAGTGATGTGTTCCTCATGCGGCTCTTTCCCAAAAGCCTAGCAGGACCAGCCTTGGAATGGTTCTTTCGTATCCCTCAAGGTACTATTAAAACTTTTGCAAAACTTTCTGAGGCGTTTGTTGCTCAGTATACCCATCTCATTGAGACTAAATTATTTGTAGTGGACCTTGTACACACCAAAAAAAAAGGAGGGGAAAGCCTTATAGAGTATTTACAACACTGGCAAATCCTCACAACAAGGATCTCTTGCACCATCCCTAAGTGTCATCTTGTCAAGATGTTCATAAACAACGCACAACCTAGCCTCGCTCATCAAATGGTTATGAATTGTTTGCAAACATACAAGGACATCAAAGAAAAAGGAATGGCCCTCGAGCAAGGTCTCATTAAGGACAGTGTCATCAGACTATACAAGGAAAATACCCTGGACCGTGGGTCAAACAATGACAAAACCCAATATTGGAACAAGAACAAGAACACAGTGATAGATGGTGCCACTGACACTCGACAAGTCCATATTGTTGGAGTGGCTACCAATGTTCTGACCACATTTTGCCAACAACAAACTTATCAACAACAACCTCCTGCGTGTCACTAGCCACCCATGCAAACTCATCAATAAATACATGTTCCTCATAATCAAACTGATGCTATCACATTGGCAGCAGGTAGTAAACCCTATGTTCAGAGGAAACCATGAACATACACCCCATTAGGGGAACCTCTTGATACAATCTTCAAAGATAACCTTGTTCGATACCCACAAACACAACCCTTAGAACCCAATCAGTTTAGAGCATCCTAGTACAAAGATAATGAATATTGCAAATTCCATCGTGTCAAAGGGCATGCTACCCTTAAATGCATGCAGCTTAAGGATTATGTGCAAGACCTCATTGACTGGAAGGAGATCATAGTGGGGGCACAACCCTCACCTAATGCAGGATTAATGATGTATCAAAATGCTTTCCTCCTCATAACACCAACCCAGGAAAGGCACCTGCAAACCCTCCTGGCAAAAAACCTAACAATGCTCTGGGTAAACAAGGTGACAATCGAGACACATCTCAAAATTATACCTCAGCGTACTTAGACTATGGTAGCTTAATTGGTTGCATATCCCAAGTTGAACCATCTATCAATGTCATCAACATCAAAGGCCTAGACACTCAGTGTGTAGTTACTACCCATCGAACACGACTCAATATAGCTAGCCCACTTGTATCCATGCAAATTAGACCACCATCAGCATGACCACCTCCATCTTGAGCATCTCCATCAGAATCACCTTCACTAGGGCCACAGTATAACATCTTGGAACACCTTGGAAACACGTTGGCCCAGATCTCCATCCTGGATCTCTTACGGACAAGCCCACTATATCAAGAGATCCTTGACAGCCCTCTAGGTGAGTCGTGTATCCCCTTCGACATTAATGCCACTGAGTTTTGCAACTTGGTTGGCCATCTTTCAGCCTCATGTGCCTTATCCTTCAAAAATACTGATATCCTAGCACTTGAACCCGATCACATCCTCCCACGCCGCATAGCTGTCATGGTTTCTGACTTTATAGTTAAACGTGTCATGATAGATAATGGATCGGCTCTAAACCTATGTACTCTAAAATTCATCAAGCAGGCTGGATATACTAAAGCAGATATCATCAATGAGGTGATCACCATCAAGGCATATGACAATTTGGAGCGTACAACTAAAGGAACCATCTTGCTACCTATCAGGGTCGGCCCAACCACTCAAGAAACACTTTGTCATGTAGTTGATCTTAATCTTCCATATAACATCCTCCTCGGTCGCCCATGGATTCATGCCATGAAGGCTGTTCCATCCACATATCATCAGTGCATCAAGTTTTTGCATAATGGCACTGAGATGACCATCCACACAGATCTTGAACCCTTTGCTTATTGCAATGCGGTTGAAGGTTCATACACCAATCACTGTCCTGGGATCAAAATTGGCACCACAATGGCCAGCTCCTTTGGCACCTGCCATGATCCGGACACCATTTTAGCCTCCACTCTCTCCATGGTTAAGATCAACTACCAAGGTTGTGGCGAGTATAGTCTCACAGATGCTTTTTCTATTGGCGCTCTACCACTTGACACACATACTCAAGGATGCCCAATACATCAAGGGCCTATACCAAAAATTGCCTCTTGACTTCACCAGTTGGGCCCTACCACATTTGTCACCAAAGGTATACTTGATGGAGCAGAAAATACACCAGACATTAACACATGGCTATACAAGGAGCCACCTCCTAAAACTGAAGCACTTCTTGATCACTTTAAATAGAAATATCCCTGGTTACATCGCTTGGCCACGGAGCAATGGGATTATCAAGGATGTGGTTTAGGCTACCAGGAATCAGGTATGAGACAGCCTATAGAAGCACACCAAGGGCAGAAAACCAAAGGCTTAGGCTATGGACTCCTCGCAATTGGGGGCACTACAATGGAAGGCCACACCTTTATGAACATCCAAAACACTCTCGTTGAGGTTGAAGACATCCCTAAGGAAGTTGAAAAGAAAGCTTACGATGATATTTTCCTTGACAAAATAATTCTCAGAGCCTCTGTGCTCTGCCAGTTATCCTTGAACCTCATAGATCTCCCCCTCACTCACCCCAAACTCATAGATTGGGACCAACCAAGTGTCATTCATGTTGACGAGTTCTCTACCGAGCATGCACTCCTTAAATTCATGAGGGAAAAAATGCCACATAAACGGCCACCTCCACCATCGGCATATGTCTAAGCTAGATCTAGCAGGTTACTTTAGGGAGGAGGAAATCTCTAGTCACAAAAATGAAGTTCCAAAAGAAACAAAAAAGCAAAAAGATAAAAGAAAAATATCCCATGGTGAAAACTACTCTGGAGCGCCATTGGGCGACACAAAAAATGAAACAGAAATAAAGGATGTATCCAACGGTGAAAATCTCTTAGAGGCACCTGAGGATGGAGATTTCATCCTCCCCCCACAAGAACATCAACCTCCTATATCTTCAGTTTTGACAGAAAAAACTCGGCCCATAAATATTAGTCTGACAGAGATACCACATATCACATACATCGCAGCCTCTTTACCCTCTGAACAAGCAGAGCTTCTTCTTGAAGTCCTTCGTGAAAATATAGGCCACTTTGCATGGTCATATTAGGATATGCTAGGGTTGTACACCATCTGGCAGTAGATCCAGGGGCCAAGCTCGTCAAACAAAAACTTCAAAAAATGCACCCCAAGGTGGCTTTATTAGTCAAAGCAGAGCTAGAGAAGTTGTTGGAGGCCCAAATCATTCGACCAATAGATTATTCTGAATGGATTTCTAACATGGTACTTGTTACCAAGCCCTCTGGTGATATTAGAATTTGCACTAATTTCAGGGATCTTAATAAATCCTATCCAAAGGATGACTTTCCATTGCCAAATATCAACATGATTGTGGATCTCACCGCAGGTCATGAACTCTTTTCACTAATGGATGGTTTCTTTGGATATAATTAGATTCATATAGCAAAGGAAGATCAGCATAAAACAACCTTTACTACACCTTGGGGCACATTTTGCTACATTATGATGCCATTTAGGTTAAAGAACATTGGGGCAACCTATCAACATGCAATAACGATCATCTTCCATGACCTAATCCATAAGATACTTGAGGATTACGTAGATGATATTCTAGTCAAATCTCTCAATGCTATGGATCACTTATCTCACCTTGAGGAAGTGTTCAACCAACTAGTAGAATATCGTCTCATGCTAAATCCAAAGAAGTGTGTCTTCGATGTTACTTCAGGAAAGCTCCTCGACTTCATTGTGTCATAGCATGGTATTAAGATTGACTCTAAAAAGGTCAAAGCCATCATGGATATGGCTCCCCCTAAGACACTCTGGCACCTTCGTTCTTTGCAAGGAAAACTCCGATCAGTCCAACGATTCATTTCTCAGCTTGCTGATAAGTGTCAACCTTTCACTCACTTGCTTAAGAAAGATCAAAATTTCAAATGGAACTCAGATTGCTAGCGCAATTTTGAGCTCATTAAGCAATACTTAGCTAATCGACCTATTTTGGTTCCTTTGGTTGTAGGGTGCCCGCTCATCCTATACATCACAGCTACTCCCATAGCATTAGGTGCTCTTCTAGCACAGCTTGATGATGCAAGAAAGGAAAGAGCTATTTATTACATCAGCTGAACATTAGTGGGCTATGAGCTTAACTACATGCCAATGGAGAAGGCATGCTTAGCAGTGGTATTTGCCACCCAAAAGTTGCGTCATTACATGTTGAGTCATACTGTGCAACTAATGTCAAAGATTGATCCATTGAAATATATGCTCTCTCGCACAGTACTCACCGGACGTCTGGCAAAATGGGTTATGCTTCTCAGTGAGTTTGACATTTAATATATTGACAAAAAGGCCATCAAAGGTCAAGCTATTGCAGATCACTTGGTTGATGCACCCTTAATTGCAGATCACCCACTCATCATGGAATTTCTTGACGAAAACCTTTGTTTGATAGAAACACCATCACTCTAGAAGCTATATTTTGACGGCTCCTATACCTCTCATGGGTCTAGCACGGGCATACTCTTGGTTACACCTCAAGGTGATTATATCCCTAAATCTTTCAAACTACAATTTTGGTGTACCAATAACATTGCAGAGTATGAGGCCCTTGTGGTAGGACTCAAGATCGCCATTGAATGGAATATCATAGAGCTTCAGGTCTATGGTGACTCTCAGCTTATCATCAAGCAAGCATTGAATGAATATCAACCCAAGGATGACAAGCTGCTACCTTACAAAGATCTGGTTGATCAATTAACAGAGCATTTTACTTAGATCCACTTCATGCAGATACCTAGACTCCAGAATAAGGCAGCTAATGCTATGGCTACTATTGGTTCCCTCTTGGAAATGTTGCGCGAAGCTACGCAATATGAATTCTTAGTTGAGCAGCTACATGAACCCACATATGAGAATCACAAATCAACACGGGTATGTATCTTGGCTAGTCCCCAATCTCCATGGTACCATGAAATTCATGCTTACCTACTAAATGGTATCATATCTCCTCACCTCACATGAACCCAATGCCAAAACCTTATTCACAGAGCTTCCCATTACACTATCATCACCCAAACCCTATATCGTCGTGGTTATCATGATAATCTCTCTCAATGTTTAGATCAAAATGAGGCTGCAATGGCTCTCAAAGAGGTACACGCTAGACTTTGTAGTGCTCACACAAGCGAGATGGTGCTAGCAAAGCAGATCCTTTGGGCTGGATATTATTGGCCTACTCTAGAATAGGATGCATGTGAATTTGTGAAATGATGTTTACCTTGTCAACAACATGCTAATTTAATCTGGGCTCCAGCATAGGACTTGCAACCCATTGCACCACCATGGCCTTTTGCCTGCTGGGGATTTGATCTTGTTGGTCTTATTGCACCACTTTCTTCAGAAGGGCACAAGTGGATAATCACCGCCACTAATTATTTCACTAAGTGGGTTGAAGCAGTTCCCCTTGTTACTGCCATGGGAGTTCAGGTGTCCAAGTTTATATTGTATCATATTATATGTCACTTTGGCATCCCAGCTACCATTTTCATAGACCACAAAGGTAATTTTGAAAACCTAAATATGGAGGAACTGTGCACTTCCCTCCGCATACATCACCACTTTTCTAGCCCGTATTTTCCACAAGGTAATGTTCAGGCTAAGGCAACTAATAAAAACCTCCTCAAAATCCTCAAGAAAGTTGTTAATGACTCCGGTCGTGATTGGAATTTGCAAATTAATCTCGCCCTATGGGCATACCGCACTTCATTCCATACAGCCACTGGTACAAATCCATACTCCTTAGTCTATGGTGCTGAAGTAGTCCTGCCTATTGAGGTTGAACTCCCATCACTTTGCATTTCTCTCCGAGGACAGATATCTGATGAGGACTATAGAGTGGCTTGACTTACTCAACTTGATCTACTTGATGAAAGAAGGCAACAGGCCTACAACCATCTCATGGTCTATCAAAGTTGCCTCAAGTGCAATTTCAACAAGAAAGTCCATCTGCACAGTTTTCAGGAAGGTGACATGGTCCTTAAAGAGAATATGAAGGTTCAAGCCAACAGAGAAAAGAAGGGCAAGTTCAAGCCCACCTGGCTTGGTACTTATGTGATCATGACATCCTTCAGCTCAGGAGCCTACCAGTTATCTACCCTTTAAGGTGAAGCCCTAAATGATCTTACCAACATTATTCATTTGAAGAAATTCTATGCCTAAGGATAAAATTTGCAAATCAAGGAAAGAAAAAAGGCATAAAATCAAGCGTCCAATGGTGAAAACTTGGCAATTCAAGCGCCTTGGATAGGTCCCTAGTGAAAACCTAGCAAATAGACACTAGGTGTACTACAACTCTTCCATTATCTATTATCGACACACACTCCTTTACCACCCCTACATATCCTACCACTCATCCCACCTACTTTTCCAAGGTGTTCCCTATCATTATTCACCATACTTCGCAAACATCATCCTCTAGCACTTCACACTGTGTAACATCCCATCTCATTTATAGACCATACTTGATCTACCCTACCATTGTACTCTCCTAGATCTACCCTATCACATGCCTTTTATCCTTACCATATGTAGCATATACTATCCATGTAAACATGTGTCTCATACCCCCTGCACTAACCCTTGTCTCCCATATATCATACCTATATGAATATAGCAGTATCCGGCCCCCTGTACATAAATTGCGCTTTACATAAACCCACCTCAACAAAACCATGTATTATGACAATGCTATCTCCTCATACTAAGCTTTCCCCCATCACGCATATACCTACTATGTTTTGCTATCCAGTCTCGAGTTCCCATGTCCTTAACTAGTCTCACTTGTACATACTATCCAGGTCTTGTTTGCAACCCGTTAGTAGCTCGTCAATTGATCTCTTTGGCAAATGTTTCCTTTTTCACTTTGCAGAATCTTTTATTGTTTCTCCTTTTGGTTGATTTTTTCCACATACCTTGTGTTGTTTCCTCTTCTTATTCGAGACTTGGGCAACCTTGTTGCTAAAAGATCTTTCTTGTGTCGTCTCCGTTCAAACTTCTTTGAAATAATGTTGTCTTAACACTATGTCAAAGAGGGGCAAAATGTAGACACCTAAATCTGATTACACCACTTTGGTAATCTTATTTAGCTATCTCTAAAGGCATCATTAATTAAATTCCTATTTAATTAATCCTTTGCCATCACCTAGTTGACTAATCTTATTTAATCATCTATAGTCCTAATTGATAAATCTAATAACCCATTATTTATCAATTAATCCTATCTATTTTCAAATCTCCTTTTATTGGATAAACCTATTTGATAAATAAATCCCTCAAATCTAATAGCCCCTAACCTATCCTAAATCCTCCATTTAGCCTAATCCACCCCATCCACCCATACTAACCTAGCTTAGCCACTAACTCACCCACCTTAATGAATGCCATCCATTTGCACATCTCTAACATCCTTAATCTAATCCTAACCCAAGCCTAACCCCCCCCCTAACCTTGTCACATTCCCTAAGTGAGCTTAAGACTTTCCTAAGCCAAACCAAAGTCTCCTCCCACAAAATATCCCAACCATAAAACTTTATCCCAACCACAAAGCCTTCAATGCTCTTACATGCCCTTAAAAGCTCTTACAAGCCATTATGAGGGCCATTTAAAGCCTTGAGCCTCCCTTGTTGACTCATCCTTGCCCTTTCCTCCATCCACTCACCCTGTGACATGTGTCACTCCCTGATTGGTGCTAAACAAGTACAATCCATGTGCTCCCCTTTAAGTGCATCCTAGCCCTGCTTAAGCTTTCATCTCATCTTGATATCTTGGCCCTCCATTCCTCCAACCCTTGGCCTATAAATTGAACCCTCTCCCTTCACCAAAATCAATCACCTTCCATGCAAAGTTATAATGCTATTTTGAGAGCTCATAAACTACCAAAATACCAATATAATGGCAAAATCACTCCATAACTCCATTGTTGAAACCTTGTTTCACTCACCCCATCCATCCATTTGAAGCTTGAGCAATACTATTGAGCATACATCTACATCAAAGGATGCATCTACAACATCAATGAGGCTTTTGGAGTGATCTTGCTCGTAGTTTGCACTCTCTTACACCTTCTTTTTTCTAATATTATATGAGAATATAGTTTTATGTTTGTGAATGTTTTCCTTATTGCTAATGTTCTTTGCACACAAAATCTTATTCTACATTAATATTTTTCAATTAACGCATGATAAGATTTTAAATCATACTTTTCAACAAAAAAGTTAATCATATATGGAGATTATTCTTTAAAAAACTAAATATGACAACAAGATTTCAATTATTTATTAAAATGATGAGGAATTTGAAATTTAGACCCATCATGAAGATTCTTGGGAACAAATAATGAGTCAAATGAAAAATAACATTGTAAAGAATCCAATGAGTGCATATGAGAAAGTGGGTTCTAAGTCACACGACAAAGATGGTAATATCACAAGACACACACTTACATCAACAATAGTAAGCGCCTAAATGAAGAAAGCTCGACTCATTAGAAGCACAAGAAAAAAAAAAAAAAAAGTAGAGGTACTCTAATGAGAGTCATTGGAAGGTGAGAAAGAGTGGAAGATCCAACAAAAATGAGTAAAGCTTTGAAATCATTGATTGAATATTTTTGGAAAAATAACACGTGTTTTGCCTAATCAAATATATATGGTAAGGAGGATTGGTAGTAAAAATTGCAATCCACATGCAAAATATTTTTTGGATTCAACTCAGACACAATAATTTACAAAATTTATTGGTATTTATCGTCAAATTGAAATTAGTCAAAGATATTTTGAAATAGGTAAACCTTTTAATGTGAAGATAAATCACACACACACAACTTGTTGTAGGGTTCATATTGAATTTTCTAATGGTTTTAATGTTTTAGGCATATATGTATGTCATTATATTCTATCTTTGTTATGAAGTAGTGTAACATAAATGAGCCACCTAGATCTTCAAGAGAATTCATTTCTACCATTCTATGTGAAAAAGGGAATGATCAATTATTTTACAAGTTATCATGCTTCAATGGTACGTGCCTAATTTGTGGTGTTTTACAACGTTTATCAACTTGTCAACATACATTTGTACACATACAATTAAAAATGACATAGTAAAATTTGGAAAATATAAGACTATCACACACAATCTAAAAGATGGGAAAGAGGGTAAAAGATGTGATTTAGTGATTGAAAAGATTTTAGTGTATGAGTTCATGAAGATATTTCATGAAAAAATCATTTATGAGTATGCAAGGCATACACATAGGGAATGATTGTTGGATTTGTAATTCAATTTTTGAAATGACACATTTGTGCTCGTCATAGAGAACTACACACTGCAACCACAAAATAAGGTGCAAGAAAATTATTATACTTCTCAATAGGTTTTCATATTTGTTCATATAGAAATCATCCATTCACCTAAAAGTATAGATAAGGACATGAAGTTACTGAGGGAGTCTCATTTTTACATAAGTGATGATCAATCATATTCTATAGAATTTGTACATGGTTGCTTTCAACTATTTCATGGTGATTTAGCTAATAGGGGCATATCATATTGTCAACACAATATTTGGTCAGAAAATTGTCCATCTTAATTTAAAAATGAGAAAATATTTAATTGGTTGAGAAGGATGCATAGGTTGACTAGTATTCAATATATGTAGAATTTCACTGAGCTTGGTCATGGAAAGGGAGAGCATGATGGTGCAAGTCTATGTATCAAAAGAGCCTTAGCTCATGAATAATTAAAGTACAACAACAAAGCAACATCATTAAATGTAACAAGTATCATTGAATGGTGTAACACTATAATGGGTCTAGATTACGAAGGTGATTGTACAGTTCAAAGATTTTTTTTGTTGATAGATAATGCTAACATTGCACAATATAAGGATTGCTGTACACTGATAGGATCAGGTGAGGTACACTCTTTTAAAAGCTCTAGTGTAGGTTCATAGAGTATCCACACATGAAAAATGTCATGCTTTTTTCCAGCACGTACAGAGGAATTTTGGGATGGATAGGAGTTGGTTGAATGGGTGGATGAATGAAATTTATGAGAACATCATGTTTCTATCATTGTAGGCCAGTTTTTTGTTGTGCTTTCACCTGAAGACAATGAAGAAGGGACAAATTATTATTTGTATCATTGTGTCTAGGAAAAAATATAAATTGGATTGCTTAGTTATAGATGGTGAAGGTTTAGAGGTGTAGTGATGGTAATTGGTATATGGCTTAGACAATATAGTACGAGGAACCCTAAGTTGTAGTTATTTGAGGATTGGAAGACAAAGAAGAAGATTATTCATTATCAAACATTGTCATTGTGTCAAATGTCCACTTCATCAAATACAAAGGAAAACCACTAAATAAGACTATTCGAAAGGTTCACAAGTTAGACCACGATACAATACTTGAGACAATAAAAGGTAGACCAGATTTGGATGGTTCACTAGATTAGATGTGCATCTTGGTTCAAGAATGCATAGGTTGACTAGTATCTAATACAGGTGGAATTTCATAAAGGTTGGTCATGGAAAGGGAGAGAATGATGGTGCAAACACATGTATCAAAAGAGCATTAGCTTGTGAAGAGTTAAAGTACAAAGATAAAGAAACATTTCAAATGTAAAAAGCATCGTTGACTGGTGTAACACTATAATGATTCCAAATAAAGAAGGTGATTCTATAGTTCAAAGATCTTTTTGGTTGATAAATAATACTAACATTGCACCATATAAGGATTGGTGTACACTGACAGGATCAACTGAACTACACTCTTTTAGAAGCTCTAATGTAGGTTCATAGAGTATCCACACATGAAAAATGTCATGATTTTGTCCATCATGTGCAAAGGAATATTGGGATGGATGCAAGTTGACTAAATGGGTAGATGAATGACATTTACGATTTTTGATTCCAGTTGACACCTAAATTCCCCCATGAGTAAATTAATGAGCACATTATATTTCTATCATTGTAGGCCATTTTTTTTGTGCTTGCACATGAAGAAAATGAAGAAGGGAAGACATATTATTTGTGTCATTATGTCTAGGAAAAATAAAAATTGGATTACTTAGTTACGGATGGTGAAGGTTTAGAGATACAGTGGTGGTAACTAGTATATGGATTAGACAATATGGTATAAATAACCATAAGTTATAGTTATTCAAGGATTGGAAAACAAACATTAAGATTATTCATTATTCAAACCTTGCCATTGTGTCAAATGTCCACTTGATCAAATACAAAGGAAAACCACATGATAAGACTCTTTGGAAGGTTTGTGAGATAGACCACAAGGAAATACTTGACACAATAAAGGGTAGAGCAGATTTGGATGGTTCATTGGATTAGATGTAATTACAAAATTATTTGATTAAAAACATTTATAATTTTCATATATATTTTTTTTGAGAAAGACTAGAGGTTTTCTCTCCTTAACTCTTTCCTATCGGTGCCTTAAGTAGAGCTAATTTGTGAATAGACATTCATATCATTAATATAAAGAGATGAATGTTGTTGTGATTTTTTATCTAGATTCTATTTGCTAGGTTTTTGAAACACATTCATTTCGCTTTCATATTTAAACAACCCGAGCATTGGGAATGCTTTTGCATAACATACCTAGGTGTCCTCAAGATGCATTGAGTCAAACAAAACAATAATTTTTGAAGGGTGATATCTTAGACCTTGTGATGGTTACTGATATTTTGTAAAGTGCACAAGTAAGGTCTTCCCAAGGTTTAAGTGGTTGTAGCTCCATTTTTTGATGGTCGACATGGTTTTGTTTTGCGACACACTTTTTAGTTGATACAAAATCTTGCTTTTTTGTGTAGTGGAAAGTTGTTAAATGGAGCATCTTCCAATATGTTCATCAAGGGACCATTCTATCAGCTCTGTTAGGTCTAGTTGGCTAGGAAAATGGTAGGGGAATCTTGTTTATCTTACCTAGCATTGAGAATGATTTTGAGCACATCGTACCTAAGTGTCCCCAAGATGCACTAAGTCGAACCAAAAAAATAATTTGAAGGGTGATACCTTAGACCTCGTGATGGTTATTAACATTCTATGTGTTGGTATTCCTAACTATTATTATCTATTAGTGTCAAACACTTAGTCATATATTAGGTAGAGTTAGTCAGTCATCATTGTGACCAAGCTACTCTATATAGGTTGAGTCATATGAGGACTTGTAAACAAACATGTATAGACCAAGCTCTATAGGAGCCAAGAAATTACTTGGTCATTGAGTATTTTCAATATAAGCCGAGTATAGTGTATGCTAAGAAATTTAGTGCACATACATGTTGAGTTATGAAGAAGGAATTGGGAAAGTAGAGACCAAGCAATAGCTATGAGAACAATGATGACCGAGTGTTAGAAATAGTTTATGCTAAGCAAGATAGAGTTGACATTGAAGTTAGGAATGATGTAAACATTGAGGTAAACCATTTTAATTTGACATAAATATGACATTCAATATTTTTAAAGTTTGTTATAGAGATTTTTATTCATTTATGATGTGGTTCACAAATCCCTATGAGCATGAATAACCAATCAAAAGAAAAAGGGAAGAGTTTAGAAAACTCTTTAGAAATATTTAAATAGATAGATATGTAACCCTATTTTCATTATCATCAAGATCATTAAGAGACATAAGGAGAGCGAGAAATTTATGCATGCGATCAAAAAGAAGATCAAAGGTGAAAGTGTGAACATTGCTAAGTAGGCAAAGGAGTTAACTTGTGAAGAATAGAGTTAGTGACCTTATAAAGTAGTGAAGGACAATAAAGATATATAAGAATAAAAATTAGACCAAAATTAAAGAGAGGATATCTTTAATCGACAGTAGAGTGCAGACCAAAGGATCAGGTATTGAATTGTAACTAAGTCAGGGATAATCTCTTAATGGAGTGGTTTTAACAGACCTTTGTAAATCTCTTAACCAATCCTTACTCTGTTGTAAGTGTAAAATTGTCTCACAAGGTAAGACCTAACAGTCTTAATAGCCTTTAATAGGGAAGACCCTTCATAGGGTAGATCATTAGAAGTGATCAAACTTGTAACCCTAATAGGTTAACTTTATTACTGTAGCAGTACAGATTTGTGGGTGTCATCCCCACCCTAATTTTACCTTCACCTTGGAGGGTTTATAGGTAACCAAATCTTTGTGTCATGTCTTTTCATTTCATGCATGTGATTGATAGTTAGATCTACATGTTACAACATTTGATTTTACAAGATATGTTCTTCTTGGATTAGATATGAGATGGAAAATGTGGTGAATGCAGTAAGTAGTTTTAAGGTATGAAAGTTTTATAGATCCTAATTCACCCCCCCTCCCTAGTATCTTAGTTTCCCAATTAGCCTCCCAACAATTGGTATCAGAGAAAGTTTCTCTTGAGGAAGTCTAACATCTTGGGAGTTCAGATCTTAGAGATGGAGGCTTATAAACTGGGAAAGGTTATTAACAATCAAGTGATTTACATCTAGCTCATACTACAACAAATTGAAGCAGCAAGACAAGAACTAAGGAAATCTTTGAAAAAGAGAAAGGATATTGTCATTTATATAAATGATATGAATTATGAAGAAGTTGATACTCAAGGAACATTTGGCACTAGAAATTCAAATGAGAGTGATGCAGTCATTATAGATCTACTTGAGAAGAATTATTTCTTGAATGAAGAAGTCAGAGGATTAAAAAGGGAACATGAAATCCAATCTATAAGGATATGTGATGTAAATAAGAAAAAGAATAAAGATGAAGAAGACAAGGTTATGGTTGATGAAGACAAAAGGAAAATGATAATCATACTTGAAGAAAGATCATCCGATGTGCAAAAGATTAGAAATATTAACCTAGACATGATGAATCAACTAATGCTTGCAAATAGGGACGTAAATAGGAAGGACATTGAAATAGAAAATCTATGATCACATAATGACTGATTTGGGAATGAATTAAAGACTGATAAAGAACTTGTAGAAAGATTGAATAAGCCCAATAAAGTAAATGAAATATTTTGAAGAACTTATGAGATCACCTAAGTCATCTGGCAACACTTCTAGGTCAGGACATACAAAGCAACACTCATCTAAAAAAAAAGGAGAATCATGCAAAAGTGGAGAGCTAAGGAATTCAAAAGCAAAACCTACCTGTTATCATTGTGGAAAACATGGTCATACTACAAATATCTGCAGAATAAAAACTGATATGCAAAACCCTAAACCTAAGTTTAATGATTATTATTTTGACTACAAAAAGAAAGGACATCAAATACATGAATGAAGATCAAGAATGAACAACATATCTGCTAGACCCAGATTTGAGGGATATTGCTACAATTGTCAAAAGTATGGACATAGAGCATATGAATGTAGATTACAAACAAAGCTGTGTTGGACAAATAAAAGGTAGAATGATGCATCCAAGAAAGTGTGTTCCAAATGTCACAGGTTTGGACATTTAAGTAAAAACTGCAAGACCCAAATACCAGCATCAAATCTTGATCATATTAAGAGTAAAGGAAAAGTGGATATTGAACAAACAAGGAAGAAGATGAATCAAACCTAGAAGAAAAAGGTAGAAGAAGAAAACTAGGGAACAAATGGAGTTGACATCACCCAATCTAATGGAGGAGGAGATCACGACATCTCAAACTAAACAAGAAAGGTATGTAAGGAACTATATATTTAATGAGCTATATTACATTAGTTCCTAACATAAAATGTGCAAAAGTTCATATCTACATGGAAAATATGCACTAAAACATATTTATGTAAAGTATAGGTACAAAAGAATCTTTAGGTAACAAGTGTCTAACATTAGTAAAACTTTTCTATATTTACCAAGCATTGCAATATGAACCAAGTACTTTAGATGCCAAACTGGTGTATAGGTCAAGCTAGATGGAATTGATTGAGCTATACAATGAAGACCAAGTTCAAAGACATAATATTGATTGAAACATCTAGCTTCCACCTACCATAGAACACAACATTGATGGAGACCCTAATTCAAGAAAAAAGAAGTATATATTAGAAATTTGAAGATATTATTTGCACCTCACATTTAGATTTTGAGAGCACAAAACAATTTAAGCGATTTGAAAAAGCAATTTTAAGGCGATTTAGAGCGAACTTAAAGTGGAAGTTTGATCGAGTGAAGATTTAAGTTGTGTCAAGTTATTTAGAGTACAAAATTTCAATCCCTAACAAGGAAATATTTCATCTTCATCATCCACAACAAAGAATCAAGGAATAGAGGTAAGTAACATTCAATTGGTAAAGAGTGACACTTATCCTCCATCTAAATTTTGTGTTATTCACGAGAGATTGCTATGAAGGGAGACTCAATGGGTACATTATCATCGATACCAGCTAAAGTTATTATGATTCATGATACACTGATCTACTACATATGTAAAATTGGAGAGGTTGGTGACTATGAGAATCAAAAAGCATATGAGAAATTGTGTGAAGAAGGCATATTGAAGAATGAATTTAAAATTGTTGAAAGGAAAGGGTTAACTCATGCCCTAGGTTTTCCAAGAAATTTTAAGGTTGAATGGATCAAGGTTGTGCTGAGAAAAACCCATGATATGAAGCTATGGCTAGACAATGAACCTATTGACATAACAAAGAAGATAACTCACAAGGTTACTGGGTATCCTATACTAGACAAGAAGAAGACCATGTGATGTTTCATTTGAAAAGAAATTAAGGATAACACAAAGGTTGAATGGAATGGATGAGGGATGTCCATCTCAACCATCACAGATCCGGTGATTGAATTCATAGTGTCATATCTCACAAATTATATCATTAGAGCAGATTGAACAGTGTACCATGTATGACAGTTGACCAAGTGTGGAAGATTGTCATGAAAGATCATGAGTATGATCTTGCTGAGTTGCAGAGACTAAAATTGGCAGAGAACTTGACGTTTATTAGGAATGCAAAGAATTCAATCTATAAGTTTGGATCACTTATTATGTGTATTTATTTTATATTTAAAATTATTTTCCTGCTATTGGTAATATTGTTTGGGAGAAAGGCAAGCCTATAACAAGACAAACAAGGGACTATATAAATAAGTTAGGAGAAAATTTTGAGAATGTCATGGATATGTATTTTAAGGAGTTTAAACAAAGAATGAGAAAGATGATCATGATTATAATAGAGCTAGTGATGAAATATTACAATGATGTATGTTTTCTAGTAGATATGATAACACATTTGTACAGGCAGTGAAACCAAGGAAGGCATAGTTGAGGTCATTTGATTATGAAATTGATAGTGATAACCTAAGTGAAAACATTGATGCACTACTTAAAGAAGAAATTGAGGTAGAAGTTGAACATTTTGGAAAGTATGAAGAAGCTAATGCAAGAATTAAATTTGATATCAAAATAGCTTCTAAGGAGAAGAAATGAAGGAAAATGATTGAAGATGCAGAGGAGAAAGTGGGCACCCAAAGCAAAGGAAAAGAACCTTCATAGCTCACATAAGGTCTTGGAGAAGATGAAGATAAAGACAATGGTGATGAGGAAGAGGAAGAAGGAGAAGGATATTAGGGTGAAGCCCTAGCTGTGGTTACTCCACTACTAAAGAAGGCTAAAAATATTAAGCCTAAAGAAAAGGAAGTTTCAAAGAAGCCAGTAGTGGCGCCCCTCTCTCCTCCTACACCAACTAAACCAAGAATTAGGGTAGTAGAAACAAGGAGTGTCGAGTCATCAACAAAGAAAGGGGTAGTAAAGATTACTAAACAGAGTGGCTCCAATGTAGAACAGTAGAAAATTCAAGCCCCTGTGAGAAAGACAAAAAGAAGAAGGTTGATTAAGAGGAAAGGTGAAGAGGAAGATGTATAGAAGACATAATTAGATGAACTAGGACATCACCAAGTCACAATATCTAAAATAACAAAGACTATTGATGAGGTATGTGCCGAGATTCGAAGCTCTGTAGGGTTATCAGGTTTTAGATATGAAAAATATGATACATTAAATAATGAAGAAAAATCCAAAGTAGAAGAGGTAATGGTAGATATGATGGCTAGTAATAAATTGGTTGTTACTAAATTAGAGAATAAGATTCCAATTGATTTGTATAATAGACTAGAAAAAAAATGGAAAAAATGCTTGAGAAGTAGAGAAAGATAAAAGAGAAGGCATTTTTGGCTAGATTATGCCTAATTTTTTAGAAGAATAGAAGGAAACATTTTTTAAGTAGTACAAGAACCAATTTGTTCCTAAGTTTAAATTTTTTTATGATTCTTCAGAATAAAATTGAAGTTATAGAATAACAGAATGAGTTATTGTGGAAGAAAATATTTTGGGAATGAGACAAAACAACTAATATCATGACCATCAAAGATGATCATAGTGATGGAGAGAGTTTTGGTGCATCGAGCCCACAAGGAAACATATCACCCATTTATGCTGCCAAATCTGACACTCTAGATGCCAAGAAACAAAATCCCTCAAATGCAAAAGAAGAGAAGCAAGAGGTAGAAGAATCAAATATAGACACAAGTGTAGGCATTACTACCACAGGTCAAGAAGGACCAAATGTGTTGGGACCTCAAATTAAAGAAAACAAGGGTATATATAACACAGTGCCAAGTGCTATAATTGTTTTCTCAAGCATTGATATACAAAAAAGAATAAGTGGTGACACCCCTTACCTACTCCTAAAGTAGTGCCAAGCAACGACACTCCCTCACCAAGCAAAGAAATAAAAGACAATTCTATAGATATTATAGTAAGTCTAGATGAAGTAATTGAGATGCCAAAAAAAGATCTAGCCAATCTCACTTTTGAACAAATTGTCATTTTGCAAGACATTTTTGTGAAAAGAGAAGTAATAAGAGATGAGAAGAGAGAAGCAACATAAGCAATTTTTAAATGATATTAAAGTGATATTTATTGATGTGTTTGATGTAAAAATTATTTATGGGCAAGCCCCTATAATTTTCAAACTTGTACAAATTTGTTGAACAAATAAATGTCAAAGACATTTAAGAAAATGAAATATTAATGGTGTGGTCGGCCAAGAAGTTTGAGAATAAGGTTGTAGAGAAAATCTCAAAAACCATTGTTAACCAAGTCCATAAGCCATTCATTGAAAAATATGGTTTAATTACACCCACTCAACCCCAACCCCAACCCCATCCATAAGTGACAAAAATAAGGGGGAATGTAATATGATGATTATATATTGAAAGGGACAATGATGAAATCAGAGTTGGAAGAGTTTAGAAGATAGATAGGGTATGACATAGACACAATCATAACATATTGAAAGGGACAATGATGAGATCAGAGTCAGAAGGGTTCAAAAGGCAGATAGGGTATTGTTGTCATAAAATTTTGCACCCTTGTCCAAATTTTTACCTAAGGACAACCTTGTAAAACATGGAAACAACCTCCAAGCTATAGAACTTGAACTACGAGGTTGAGTCTTCAGAGAAGGTTGACTTTCTTTGCTATTGGGATGCACCTAACTACACTTGGAGAGGAAAAGGGAGAAGGATATGCAAGAAAGAGAATTTACATATTCTAACCTAAGGAGGTGATGCACAAAAATAGAGTGTTTGATCTTATCTCTGCCCATTAATGCACAGTTAACTACTTATAATCTCAAAGAATACAGATTCAAACCTTGCTTAATCTAACAACCACATGTAGATCAGACAACACAAGAATGCTATAGGAAGAAACTTCACTCAATCTCATTCAAATGCCAAAATAGATACAATCATGTAGTTGTAGAATATAGACAAGAACATTAACTAGAGGCAAAGAAGTCTTGCATAGTCTATTAATGGATGAAAGAGACACAACAGAGAATTACAATGGTTCAGAGGTATAAGAAATTATAGTAGTATGCATGGGGAAGCATTACTAAAGAATCAGAGAAAGATCAACCCTTACAAAGATTACAAAATCTTCCTTTATAGCTCAGGTATAACTGAGATAATTTCTACTGGAAGCCAAGAAATCAACCACTATTAAGAAGTTGTAGAGAGACATCAATGCTGATATAGAAGGATTTTCTTAGGTGTGCGCCCATATGCAAAATTCTGATCCTCATATGCATATTCAATCTTGGAAGGGATAGAAGTGGTGACCATCAATACAAAATGGAGAAATATGAACCACCAGATGGTCAGATAGAAAGCCTTAGCCATAATTGTGCATGGGGAGAACCAAAAAGTGGCTGTTATTGATCCAAGATCAAATTTCACCATTATTTCCCCTTTTCAAACCCTTTCAATGCATTAAAACCCTGAAAAATCAACAAGTTGATGAAGAAACTCAAAGAATCTGCTACGTGGCCCAATAGTTTTATTTCCTTCTACCACCCTGCAAAGTCTTCATGGGTTTGACCACCTTATTCTATCACAACTTTTCCACCTTGTTACTTCATAAACTATTTATCCATGTGAAATCGTGAACATTAGCACTTAACTACAATCATTGCTTCACAACTTAACTCTGACATCTTCTCCTAATTGCGGTGATCTTGTGGAGACTGTGATCCCTAATTGTATTTGCACCATTGCTACCTTAACCCAAAGTCAGCCTCTTAACCTTGCGACCAAGAGAAGTAAAGGAAATCACTTGATCACAACTCTAATTGTAATTTCTCCTTAACTTCTCACAATCGTGTGCTGGCCATAGATCTTGAAAATCTAATAGTGTGAAATGAATATTTGAAACATTGGGGATTTTCTCTTTATCACACCATCACAACTTAAAACTGACTGTCACATGATCGCAGTGCCAAATACTTGGTTACCCTAGCTTGGAGAAATCATGCAAAGTAAATAAAGTCATGTCTTCATAACCCTAACTTAGGTTAGCTAAATAACTCATGCGATTGAGCAATGAAGGCAAGGCAAACTTGATCCACTTGACAACTAAGTACTATTGACCAATCAAAACCTGTCATCCTACCACACTGTTCTGACATGTCCATGCCAGTCTAACAAGTTCTAACACCGTTCCACTTTGCATCCTATAAGAGAAGTGACCTCAAAAATTTCACATGTCAAGCTCTCGCTATGTTGCATAAAATAACTCCCTCACATCTGTGCATAGCTGTCACATAACAATGACCGTAGATCATCTTCGCTTTGACAGTTAATGGAAACTTGTTGATGATTGCACTGAACAAAAAGAGAAAGGGCCCATGATGCTACATGGCATGTTGTCACTTTGTCACATGAATTAAAAGATGTTCAATTTATGATAATGACAAAGCAACAACCATGGTTTCTTTTTGATCTGATGGATAAGAAGATGTGGGCTCATAAAATATTAAATCACGTAGCCACTTAGGAAAAAAGCTATAACCCAAGGTTTTAAAGATATTAATTTTATGTGCCCTAATGTTTGAATTTTTAAATATTTGAACGATTGTTAGACATTTTTCCAAATATAAAATATGAATTTTGGCGAGAGGGTCAAGGCAAAATAGCTAACAATTTTGGCAACTTGGGGAGGATGCAATCCAACTATGCATAGACCAGTAGCCTACACATCCATTGGGAAATAAATTCATAAAAATTATGAAGATCTATCCAGAAAAACCCCAAAATCGTAGAAAAATATGCCCAGTGAACCTCAAAACTACTCTCTGCAACTGTGAAATAGGAAGCAAAATCTTTTGCAACCTCTGCAAAACACATATGCTCATACACTTCTTCAAAAAAAAGGAACAAATAGAAAGAATACTAACCTACTATGTACATGGAAACTTTAACCCTCATCAGAAGCAAGGTTTAAGATATATTCCATTGACTGGAATAGGCAAACTTTCACCATTAGGCCTACTTAACTGGAAAGCATTGGCTTGCTTGCAACTGATAATTACATAGGGACCACTCCATAATGTATCAAATTTTGAGTACCTCCCTAGTTTTTCCCTGTCTACATTCCACTTGAGCACAAGGTCACCCTCTCTAAAATTTTTGACCTTAGCCTTCCTATCAAAACTTTTCTTGACTTATTGTTGATGTGTTTCCAAGGTCTGTATGGCCTAATTTCTTTTCTCCTCTAGCTCCATCAACTCTTCTATTCTTAAAGACATAGCATCATTTTCAATTAGTTCCAATTGATGGGCTAACTCTAGAGATGGGAATTCTAATGAAATTGGGAGCCTCGCTTCCATGCCATATACCAACATAAAGGGTGAATTTCCAATTGCCCTCTTAGGTGTTATTCTATCAGCCCACAGTGTTGTCTTCAATTTTTGATGCCAACATCTCTAGTTATCCTCTATAGTCCTTTTCATAATCTTGATCAGGTTCTTTTTAGATGACTCAATCAATCCATTTCTCTAAGGATAGTAATTTGAGGATGTGCTCAAGTATATATTATGATCAATTGCCCATGCACAAATGTAAGCTCCTACACAAGATTTTGCATTATCTAAAATAATGATTGAATGGGCATGAAACTTAGTCACAATTCCATCAAGGAATTCAACAATTTAAGATTTTGTAACATCCTTTAAGGTTTCTACCTCTGTCCATCTAGTGAATTAATCTGTAGTAGCTAAGATCCACTTATGACCAAAGCTGGAAGGAGGATTGATGGGGCCTATGAAATCCAATCCCCATTGAGAAAGTGGTTGATCAACTTGAATAGGGTAGAGAGGAAACGTTGCAAGTCTCTGCTTACTAGAAAAGAAAGCACATTTTTCACACTTTCTCACATACCTATGAAAATCATGGAACAAGGACGGCCAGTAGTAACCATCTCTCATGATCTTCATTGTAATTGTCCTTACTAAAAAGTGATCACCATCATGACTGTCATGAAGCTCTTTGATCACTCTTTTAGCTTGGTCTATATCAATACATCTCAATAAGGCTCCATTGAAATCTCTCCAGAAAAGGATACCATTAACTATAGCATAAGGAATTGACTGCAACATATACTATCTTGTGTTAGCTCTATCTAATCCTTGAGGATATTCATTGCCTGACAAGAAGGCCATCATGTCATCCATCCAATTCCTTGGATTATTATTTTCTACTTCTTGTTGTTCTATCAATACCATAGCAACTTCTTCATTTTCCTCTTGAGACGAGATCATCTATTTACACAATCCTTTCCCTCTTAGAAACTTGGTGATCTATATATATCCACATCATACTCCATTACCTTATTGACACATCCAACTCTCTTCTCACTAATATATTTTCTTAAAATAAAGTCCTTCATACTAGTATGAGGCACTGGCAAATGGATCTTATTATGAGACAGAAGGTTCCTAAATTTCTTCAAAGCTCTTATGATTGTAAGGGCTTGCTTCTCCACATAACTATATTTGTCTTCATACTTTGTAAGCCCTTCACTAAAGAAGGTTGTGGTTTTTTCTTCATTCTTATCATTTGTTTGAGTTAAAACAACATAAATGCTTGACTCACCACCTAAGGTATAAAGAATGAAATCCTTTTCAAAATTTGGATTAGTGAGAGTAGGGGCTGAGGCTATGGCTGCCTTGATCTCTTCAAAACTTTCTTTCCCTTCCTTGGTGCATGCAAAGACCATATTCTTCTTAAGCATAGCTATAAGGGCTTTCACCATGGTGGCTAAATTAGGAATAAATCTTCTCACAAAATTTATCCTACTAAGAAAACTTTGTAGCCCTTTCTTGTGATTAGGAAGAAAAAGAGAAAGTATTGCCTTTGTTCTCTCTAGATCAATGGTTAGACCATCCTTAGATACGATGTATCCTAAAAATTTCCCTTGACTGGTGATAGAAACACACTTGCTTTGATTCAGTGACACACCATACTCTCTACATCTGATAAATACTTGTCTGAGATGGCCCAAATGATCTGCTAAATTTTTTGAATACACTTTGATATCATCAAGGTATACCAACACAAACCTTTCAATCATGTCCTTGAAGCCCATCTCCATTGCCTTATGACGAGTGGCACATGTATTAGTTAGCCCAAAAGGAATTTTACTATAGGTATAAGTGCCCCACTTTGTGGTGAATTCTGTATCTATAGGCCTCTTTGAAAAGCACTTGGTTATAATTAGAGAAACCATCAAGAAATGAGAATCTCTTTGAACCACTAACCTTAGACAATATCTACTCCATGGAAGGGAGTGGATGATGATCCTTAAGGGATGCCTAGTTAAGGTCCCTAAAGTCTACACATAACCTAATTTCTCCACTCTTCTTCCTAATAGGGACAAGGTTTGCTACCCATGATGAATGTTTGATTGGGAAGATGATATTAGCCTCAATTAACTTAGATAGCTCCTTTCTCATTAATGGCTCAATCTTGGGATTCACTGGCCTCTGCTTTTGCATAATAGGTTTGACATTATCAACTAAATCTATGGTATGGTGAAATAGACTTGGGTGAAAACCCTTTAAATCATCATATGTCCAAGAAAATATATCATTGAATTCTTGACATATATGAATGAAATTTCCTTTCTCTACTTCAGTACATACCTTTCCCATGTTTATGGATTTTGCATCAGCAACCATGACTAGTATGTGATCATCTTTGTCAGGAGCGAGATTCATACCTCTGTCTCTTGCTTGGTCATCAAGATTGAAGACTCTCTCTAAGGTAATGAGACCCTTAGGAAACTTTTTGGAATTGAGATTGATGATTTGATCTCCATATTGTCATGCAACCTTGATTGATCTCTCTCTAAAAACTCTGCTTCATTCTACAAGAAACTTACAATTTGTTCATCAGAATCAAACACCTACCAATTAGCATTATTATCAAGAATAGTAGGCCTAACCACCACTTTGATTTGCTACTTCTTTTCACCTTCAAGGCTCCTTGGCACATCATAAGAAGCACCCACTACTACAAGTCTATCAGAATATCTTTTCTCTTTCCTAGGGATGCTTTGAATATTAAATGCATTGAAACCTTCAAGAAAATCCCATAGTCTATGTTTACAAGACTTGAGCATACCATTTTTGGTGACATTCTAATTTCTCACCTAATTAACCACCAACTCACTATCCGTATATACACTTAAGGCTTGAATTCCTCTTTTTTGAGCAAGTAGGAGACCTTGAATTGAGGATTCATATAAGCCACATTATTAGTACAACTAAATTTGAGCCTAAAGGAGAAGTAGTACCTTTCTAGTGTAGGAGAAATCAACATCACACCAACCCCTGATTCATTTTTATTCCTTGATCTATCAAAAAACATATTCCATATCCTACTTGTATCTTCTTTGGTCTTCATAAGTTTGGGGACAAGAGTAAGTTTGGGGACAAGAGTATCCTTTTCTGATATACAATATGTACCAAGGCCTATCTCCAAGGTTTTTGATATAGGATCAAATTGATATGCATTATCCCATTCATCTAAGAGAAAATTAGGTATCTCTACTAGGGAAGTAGCAGGCTCATTTACTATATCATTTCATCTATCTCTAAGATAGTGCAATTCATATTGATGAGATTTGGCATGTAGGGCTCAATATGGTAGAGGGCTAGAGGCTCTACTTTGATTGAAGCCTTGGTTCCATATCTTGTTCTAAAAAATATGTATGACCAATCAAAAGATATGTAGCCACCTATTTGGGCAGTGAAATCTCTTGATAGACAAATGGAAAAGTGTGGCTTGACCTCAAAAATTGATATACCTTATGTAATAGTACAACTATGGAATGCATGTAGGGCCATTTCAACATTCCTAAGGATTCCTACAATCTTGAGAGTACTTCCATCCAACTGTAATACATCCCTAACAATGGGCTCATATTTCATTTCTAAAGCATCAACAACACACTTAGGCATCACTGAACTAGTAGCCCCTGAATCAATCATGCAATTGTGGACTAGATTATCCCCTATAATCAAAGAAACATAAAATGGAGGAGGTCTAACCTTTTAACTCATTTCTCCTTCCTTTGATGGTTGTACAAGACTTGTGGCACTCTCCATGCTAGGTGGTTAATCCTTTGGTTCAATGCTATCCAATTCCTGCTACAACAATTTCTTTTGCATGGGTATAGTACCAACAACATTCCACATGGAAATATTCACATTTCTCTTCTTCATCTATTCTACCACACTAAATGAGACATTAGGTTCTTTAGTAAAAGCCTTGGGAGCTACATGTATAGGAGGTTGAGATGGAATAACTTGGGGGCCATTCACATCTCCTCTGTTATTATTATTTTTTTGTTGTTGAGGAGCATTGGCTTGATCATTCACTACTTATACACCAGGTATTGCATTTGATGTTTAATATTGATTAGGAGGAGGAGGAGTAGCATCTTCAACAACTATTCTCTTTCTCCTAGTGTTGTGAGCAATTGAATCTTGGTTTACATCACAATGTTCCTCCACTTCTTGATTCATGAAAGAACAATCACCCTGTTGCTACAAATGGCCAACATTAGTAAACTGAGGGTCATCATATTGTTGTCCTATGCATGAATCTTGTGTGGTCAATGCTAGGTATGCTTTTTCCCTTTGGCACATACAATGACTATATGAATATTTGCAAGAGGGATAAAAGTCCTAATCCTAAGCAAGATTATTTTGAGGAACTAATGCCCTCACTGGATTTGGGTTTGCATTCGCTACAAGAGTATTTCCAATGGGCCTATTATAAGTAGGGTTTTGAGAATAAGGCTAGGGGGGCCTTGAATTTTGAGCTTGATGCCTTTCTATAGTCACCACCTTGTTATCCATATTTTGGTCCATTGAGAAATTATGCTCCAACTTCTTTTCTTGGTCTTGCAACTTCTTGCCAATCTTAGAACCCTAATCTTGCAATTTCTAATTACTCAACATGAGGGCCTGCATCATGTGCTTCAAATCTCCAAACTCACTTGAAGATGTGGAGGCTACTAGGGTCATAGCAAGAGGTTGGCTTGTGGAAGTAGTGGGAATAGGGGCTACTAGAGGTCTATGATTAGGCATATCTGGAAAGAAGGGCACAGGAGGCCTTGGAGCCAATTTTCCTCCTTGTATTAGTATATTCTTTGCCTTGATGGAAATTTTATAGGCATCAAGTAAAGTGTCTCCCCCCATGGATTGCAAAGTGGTAGAAATATCACTATTAAAGGCCCTGAGGTAATACAAGAATGCATTACCAAGAGAAGGCTTAACTGCAGTGGGTATTCTATCCCATGTCTTTTGAAATCTATAATTGAAATTAGTCATGGTGGGCTCTCTTGATAGTGACCAACTACTCTAAAAGTGAAAGATAGTCACTTTTACCTCAAAATGTTTGCATAGGGCTGATCCTAACCCATCCCAATCTATTATAGATTTATGAGACAAACCTCTATACCATTTCAATGTTTTTCCTTTCAAGGATGGGTTTTGAACCCTAACTACTACATTACCTTTAGTGATGCTATGAATATTAAAAACATTAGATACTTCTTGAATATGCTCAATAGGGGAGGTGGAGGTCTCACCAGTAAAATTAGGGATACTCTTTAATGTTGATATCGATATGTCATGTCTTTGAGCCACTAAGAGAGGACTTCCACCAATAAAGGTGGCAAAAGTTTGAGCTCTATCCATATAAAAAAGTGGCCTATTGATATTAGCAGATGGATTTCTAGGTTGGGATCTATTAGCGGGAGGGGTAGAGATGGATCTAGCAAGTGTATGTATCTCCTCAATACTCCTAGCTAGTGATAGAGATAATATAGACTTCTTTCTTCTTGTATTTGAAAATGAAAGCTCTAAATACTAAAAATTACCTCTAGAAGATGCCCTTGTGTGAGCTTTGGGCATAAATCATAGCAACTGGATCTGGAACCAGATGTATTTAAAGTTTGCAGTTGCCAAGTACTTGAAGAATGAGCCTCTTGAAGGCTTGAACACTGAAGGCAATACTATCTCTTTAGCATAATCATGAATCTTTCTTTGACACTAGTGAACTTATAATCTTCTAATATGATTGTCCCATCTGTCATCCCAAAAACTATTTTCACAAAAGTTTGCACCCTTGTCCAAAGTTCTTACCTAAGGAAAACCTTGTGAAACATGGAAACAACCTCCAAGCTGTGGGACTTGAACTCTGAGGTTGAGTCTCTGGAGAAGGCCAACTTCCTTTGCTATTAGGATGGACCTAACTACACTTGGATGCACCTATTCTAACCTAAGGAGGTGATGCATCAAAATAGAGCGTTTGATCTTATCTCTGCCTATAAATACATAGTTAACCAGTTATAATCTCAAAGAATATAGATTCAAACCTTACTTAATCTAACAACCACATGTAGATTAGATAAAAAAATCATGTTATAGGAAGAAACTTCACTCAATATCATTCAAATGCCAAAATAGATACAATCATGTAGTTGCAAAATATAGACAAGAACATTAACTAGAGGCAAAGAAGTCTTGCACAGTGTGTTAATGGCTGAAAGAGATACACTAGAGAATTACAATGGTTTAGAGGCACAAGAAATTATAGTAGTATGCATGGGGAAGCATTACTAAAGAATCATAGAAAGATCAACGCTTACAAAGATTACAAAATTTTCCTTTATAGCTTAGGCATAACTGAGATAACTTCTACTAGAAGCCAGTAAATCAACCACTATTAAGAAGTTGTAGAGAGACATCAATGTTGATATAGAAGGATTTTCTTAGGTGCATGCCCATATGCATAAATCCAATCCTCATACGCATATTCAATCTTGGAAGGGACAAAAGTGGTAGTCATCAATACATAATGGAGAAATATGAACCACTAGATGGTCAGATAGAAAGCCTTAGCCATAACTATGCATGGGGAGAACTACAAAGTGGTTGTTATCGATCCAAGATTGGATTTTTCCATTATTCCCCTTTTCAAACCCTTTTGACATGTCAAAACCTTGAAAATCAACAAGTTGACAAAGAAACTCAAAGAATTTTCCACATGGCCCAATAGTTTTATTTCCTTCTACCACCCTGCAAAGTATTCATTGGTTTGACCACCTTATTCTATTGCAGCTTCACCACCTTGTTAATTCATAAATAGTTTATCCATGCAAAATTGTGAACATCATCACTTAATTGCCAGTCCCTACTTTGCAGCTTAACCCCAACATCTTCTTATAATGATGGTGACCTTGTGAAGATTGCGATCCTTAATTGTATTCATGCCATCACTACCTTAACCCAAAGTCAGCCTCTTAACCTCACGACCAACCAAAGTAAAGGAAATTGCTTGATCACAACTCTAACTGTAGTTTCTCCTTAACTCCTCATGATCGTGTGCTAGCCATAGATCTTGAAAATCTAACAATTCAATAAATCATTGAAACACTGGGGATCTTCCCTTTATTGTACCATCATGACTTAAAACTAACCATCGCATGATTACAATGCCAAACACATGGTTACCCCAACTCGGAGCTATCGTACGAAGTAAAGGAAGTTGCATCTTTAGAACCTTGATTCAAGTTAGTTGAATAACTCATGCAATCAAGAAATGAAGGCAAGGCATAAATTGGCCCACCTGACAACTCAACATTGTTGACCAATCAAAACCCACCATCCTGCCATGCTACTCTGACATATGCATGCTAGTTTGACAAGTTTTGACACTATTCCACTTTGTGGCCCACAAGAGAAGTGACCTCAACAATTCCACATGTCAAGCTCTCGCTATGTCACATAAAATAACTCCCTCTCATCTCTGCATAGCTACATAGCAAGGACTGTATATCATCTTCGATTTGACAGTGAATGAAAATTTGCTAATGGCTACATTGACCAAAAAGAGAAAGGGGCCCATAATGCTACATGGCATGTTGTCTCTTTGTCACATGAATTAAAAGACGTGTAGTTTTTGATATCTACAAAGTGACAACCATGGATTCTTTTTGATCTGACGAATAAGAAGATGCATGCTTGTAAAATATTAAATCGTGTAGCTACTTAGGAAAAAAGGTATAACCCAAGGTTTTAAATATATTACTTTTGCCTTCCCTAATTTTTGAATTTTCAAATATTTGAATGACCATTAGACATTTTTCAAAATATGAAATATGAATTATGGCGAGAGGGAAAAATAGCTAATAGGTATGACATAGACACAATTAGACTATTTAGAATCTGTTGGTATCTCTAACCATTGTTGTCTATTAGTGTCAATCACTTAGTCATTTACAAGGTAAAGTCAGACAGTCACCACTACAACTAAGCTATTCTATATAGGTTGAGTCATGTACATAAGTAAGTATGTACCTAGCTCTATAGGAGTTGAGTAAGTTTTTTGGGTCATAGAGTATTTTTGTATACGAGTCAAGCTCATCAGTGACTAAGAAAGTCATCAGTGACTGAGCAAGTTTTTGAGAATACATGTGCTTAGTTACTTAGTATGTACTGAGAACAACAGAGGCCAAACAACAATAATGTCGAGCATCGGGAAAAAAAAAAGGGTAAGCGACACAGATTTTATATAAAAGTTAGGAATGGAACAGAGTTTTAGGCAAAACAATTATAAGGCTAACTTGGAAGAAATATTTAATTTTTGAAGAGGTCGTTATAGAACATTTAATAATTTTTGAAGGTGGATCATAGATGCCTATGTTGTATGTTCTACAATCAAGATGAAGAGGCAAAACATGAAATATCTAGAAAACTCTTCATGAAACTCTTTATATAGCGATGATCTTAACCTAGATTGCATGCCAGTAGAGAAGGAGATGAAAAGAGTTTAAGTGTGAACATGAAACTATATACAGTGAAGGATTGAGATCATATTAGAAGTTATTGAAGAGTTTTATTATTGTCTAATAGAAAAAGTGACCTAGTCACAACAATGAAGTGAAAGGGAAAGACAAGCAATATCAGATCATAGGAGAGGATCAGTTAGCAAAGAGAAGACTCAAAATTAGCTTGCATAGGAAACTAAGAGTCAGTTATTGAATCAGTTTTAATCAACTTGAATTAGGGTAAATCTCTTAATAGAGTGGTCTTAACAGATCTTTGTAAATCTCTTAACAGAGTCCTTACTTTGTTGTAAGTGTTAAACCTTATAACAAGGTGAGACCTAACAATCTCTTAAACCTTTAACAAGGAAGAATCCTCATAGGGTAGATCATATCTAATGATCAAACATTGTAACCATCATGGGTTAACTTTATTATGAAATTAGTGAAGATTTGTGAGTGTCATTCCCACCCCAGTTTTACCTTCACCTTGGGGGGTTCTAGGTAACACATATTGTGTTATGTGTTTTATTTTCATGCATGTGATTGATCAAATTTATATGTTACAACATATTTACATTACTAGTTTTACTTACACAAGTTATTGATAGATGTGGATGAATCCAAGAAAATTTTAAATGTGTTTAAGATTTTGATTCACCCCCCTCTCAGTATCTAGTTTATCTTGTTTATTCCTCCAACAATCAACAATTGGTATCAGATCATTGGTTCTTTGAGAGAAGCTTAATAGCTTGGAGATTAGATCTTGTAGATGGAGGCATTCAAATTGGATAAGGTTATTGACAATCAGGTGATAGACATCCAACTCATACTATAGAAACTTGAAAAGGCAAGACAAGATTTGAAGGATTCCCTAAAAAAGAGATAAGAAATTTCCATCCAGATAAAATAATATTCCTATGAAGAAGTTGAGACTGAAGGACTATTTGAATCAATCAATCTAAATTACAAAGCATCTGTTGATCTAGTTGACAAAATAAACTCCTGAATGAGGAAATAAGAGGACTGAAAAGAGAACATGAAATCCAATCAGTAAGACTATGTGAAGTGGCTAAACAAAAGAAGAAACCTGAAGAGGATAGAACTATGGCTGAACAAGACAAAAGGGTAATGGCTACTAGATTTGAAGAAAGGATATCAGATGTATAAAAGCTTACAAACACTCAACTAGACATGATGAATCGACTAATGCTTGAAAATAAGGAATTGAATCAAAAAAGATGTGGAGATTGTAAATCTCAAATCATAGAAGGACACATTGAAGAATGAATTGATTGAGAAAGAATCCATGGAAATATTCAACAAGACAATGGAGGTAATGAATTACTTTGAAGAACTTATGAAGTCATCAAGTTATTCTAATGGGTCAGGACATTCATGCACTGAGAAAGGTGAATCATCAAGGAATGGAGAACTGAAGAATGAGATGACAAAAGGAAAACCAACATGTTATCATTGTGGAAAACTTGGTCATACTGCAAATATCTATTGAAGCAAACATTGTGTGAAAAATTCTAAACCTAAGTTTACTAGTTGCTATTTTTAATGCAATAAACAAGATCATTATATACAAGAGTGTAGTTCAATACTGAGAAGTACATCTACTACACCTAGATTTGAAGGATATTGCTATAATTGTCAAAAATATGGGCATAGAGAATATGAATGTAGATCATAGAAAAAACCCTACTGGACAAATTAGAGGAAGAATTATGCACCTAATTATGCATGTTCCAAATGTCACAAGTTTGGACATCAAAGAAAGAACTGCAAGACTCAAGTATAGTCAGAAAACTGGACAAAGGAGAAAGGCAAAAGAAAAGTGGACATTGAGAAAATTAGAAATGAAATAAACCAAAAATAGAAAAAAGAGAACAAAAGATGGAAATAGTGAAGCAAATGGAGATGAGGCCACCCAATCTAATGGATAAGGTGATCATGTCATCTCAAACTAAGAAAGAGAGGTATGTATGGAATTGTATACTTAATTGATATATCATACATCAATTTCTTACATAAAATGTGCCAAAAAGTTCATATCTACATATATAAGATACATAAGAACAAATTTGTAAAAGGTTGTCGAGTGTCAGCAAAATTGTCTATGTTGATCGAGCATTGCAACATAAATTGAGCACTTAAGAAGAGAAATAACAGAGACCAAATGTTATGGAAGAGACTAAGCTATAATGCAAAGACCTAGTTTAAAAAGGCATCAATAATGACCAAGACAACTAGCTTCCACTCATCCAAGTACATAACATTAATGGAGACACTAATTGATATAATGAATTTTGAAGACATTATCTCATACCTTGCTTAAAATTTTAGGAGCACATATCGATTAGAAAATATTTCAAAAGTGATTTAGTCAAAGAAGTTTTGAACGAGTAAAGATCTGAATTGTGTTGAGTATTCAGAGAAGAAAAGAGCTCCAAACCCTATCTACGATAACGACAACTTCATCAACTACTAGAATGAGTCAAGAGGTTAGTAAAATTCAATTGGTGAAGAGTTAAGCTTGTCCTCCACATAATTTTTGTTCTATTCCAAAGATTACTATGAAAGGAGACATAATGGGTACACTATCTTTGATACCACCTAAATTCATTATGATCCATGATGCAAGAAGTTGTTATATGATCACAATTAGAGAAGAGGGAGATTATGAAATAAGAGAAGCTTATGAGAAGTTAAGTAATGAAGGAATATTGAAGGATAAATTTCAAATTGTTGAAAGAAAAGGGTTAACCCGTGCCCTAAAATTTCTAAGAAATTTTAGAAACAAGTGGATTAAATTTATTTTGAGAAGAATTCATGACATTAAATATTGGTTATAGAATGGACCACTACAGATTACAAATAAAATGATACATAGGGTTAGATGTTATCCAACCCTAGACAAGAAGAAGACCATGCGATGTTTTAGCTGTGAAGAAGTTGAGGCAAAAACTGGAGCCAAGTGGAATGGACATGGTCTGTTCATTACAAACATTTATGATCCACTAATTGAATTTTTAGTGGGAATCATTTCTCACAAATTCTATCAATCAAAATGATTGAATAATGTACCTTGTATGGTTGTAGATCAAGTGTGGAAGATTGTGATTAAAGATCATGAGTATGATCTTGCTAAGCTACATAAGTTACAACTTGCAGAGAATCTGTCATCAATAAGAAAAGTGAATAATTTAATGTGTAAGTTCATATCCCTCATTGTTTGTATTTTCTTTTATATCCTGGAGCATTTTACTGGTATTGGAGATGTTGTATGGGAGCAAGTCAAACCAGTGACAAGATAAGTCAATGAGTATATTACTCAATTGGGAGAAAACTTTGATAATGTAATGAATGCTTATTTTAATGAATTTAAGAAAAGGATGAAAAGGAGAATGAGGATTTCGGAAGAATCGGTCACAAAATATTCTAGTGACATATGTTTTCTTATTGACATGGACAATACTTTTGTATATGAAGTGAAGCTAAGGAAAGATTGGTTACAAATCTTTGAATATGAAATAAATCGTGATGTTTTAAGTGCAAACATTGATGCACTATTGAAAGAAGAGATAGATGTTGAGGATGAACCTTTTGGAAGATATGAGGAAGCCAAAGAAAGAATAATTGTGAACATCATGATAGCTTCCAAGGAGAATAAAAGGAAGAAAATGATTGAAGACCTAGAAGCTAAGCTAGGCACCCTAGGCAAGGGAAAAGAAACATTGAAATTGACACAAGGTCTTGGTGAAGATGAAGAAAAAGAAAATGGTGACAAGGAAGATGAAGTAGAAGAAGGTGAAAAGGGTAAAACCCTATTTGTTGTATGTATGTTCAGACATAAAGAGTTCCCCAAGATTGTCTAGTTTTAAATTTGTGAAATGTGATACACTAGATAATGATGACAAGAATAGA
This sequence comes from Cupressus sempervirens, assembly GCA_028749045.1. Classification (NCBI taxonomy): domain Eukaryota; kingdom Viridiplantae; phylum Streptophyta; class Pinopsida; order Cupressales; family Cupressaceae; genus Cupressus; species Cupressus sempervirens. Next base: position 331,818,207 of record CM053789.1, read on the forward strand.
ATTGAGGAGGCTATGATACAAATGATGTCAAATTTCAAGCTATCTTCTAGTCAAATAGAGAGACAAATAACCCAAAATCTATGTGAGAAATTAAAAGGAAGATGGGAACAAATCAAGAAGGTAGAGAAAATGATAAGGACTAATGCATTAGTCAGAGTTATGCTTGATCTATCTTAAGATCAACAAAAAACCTTTTTGGATTAGTATAGGAACAAATTTTTTCCAAAATATAGAACATTTTTTATATTAATAAACAAGGAGGAAGTTGTACAAAAACAAAGTGAGTTGCAATGCAAGAGTATTTTTGGGTTATTTGCAAAGAAAGATGAGGTAGACACTATAAATATAGAAGATGATTACAACAATGGAGAAAGTTCAGGTGTGTCAAGTCCATAAGGTAGCATGTCCCCTATACACGTTGACACCCCTGACACTCTAGAAGCCAAAAAGTCAAGGCTTACAAATTTAGAGGTAGATGGTGAAGATAGCAAAACAAGTGAAAATAATAAGATTGTTTCAACACCTCAAATTGAGGAAGATAAAGAATCAAATAAAGTTGAATAGAGTGCAACTATTGTTGTCTTGTGCACATATGTACAAGCAAGACCAAGTGGAGACACCTCCTCACCAACTCCTAAGGTAGTATCAAGAAGCAACACTTTCTCATCTAGCAGAAAGAGGAAAGTAATAAAAGATGTTTTACTAGATATTGAGGTTAGTCTGGATGAAATAATTGAGATGCCACAATTAGATCTGGAAAATATCACCTTATAGCAAAACATTTTTCTACAAGAAATTTTGAAGAAGAAAAAGAGACAATAAGAGCTAAGGAGAGAGGTCAAATAGAAAAATGTATTATATGATGTAAAGGATATTTTTGTTGATGCTTTTGACATTTAGAATTTTGAAGAAGATGCACCAATCATAAACCATCTTGTAAATATAATTGATCAAGTAAATAGCAGAGATATGGAATTAAATGAGAATTTAATGGATTGGTCAACAAGAAGATTTGAAGCCAAGGTTGTGGGAAAAGTCTCCATAACTATTGCCGAATAGAAAGTGCAACAACAAGAGAAAGCACAAATTATGATTGAGCTAATACAAAAGGTACAACATTTGTACACAATTTTGTTAAACATGACAAGATTTACACATATGATTTAGGTACAAATAAATAATATGCAGCCTAAGATGAAAAGATCTAGCTATATTATTTCAGAGTTGGATTTAGATAGCTCAGAGCACCATGATCAGGATCCTGATGAGGTACAGGGTGAACAGGAGGTAGATAGTGTTGAGAAAAAGGAGGATCTAGAGCTACATTTATAGGAGGCACGTTTGTCTAGTATTCACAGAGAGGGATCTTTCAAACTTTGGGGAGTCTTGGTTGGATAGAAGGTTATTACTGTATTGGATACAAGTGCCATGCATAATTTCATTGATGCATGATTTGTGGAGAGGCATAGACTCATTACTGAGGAGTTCAAGGGATTGAGTGTCAAGGTAGCTGATGGATATACTCTTCGTTGTGATAGGATGGTGCGAGATCTACCTTTGTGCTTGAACAACTATGAGTTCAAGGAAGACTATCATGTGGTCAACATGGGTGACATGGACATAGTACTTGGGATGCAGTGGCTACATTCTTTGGAGGAGGTTACCCTAAGACTGAAGGATATGGAGATACAATTTGAGGTGGATGGTAGGACTCATGTGCTAAAGGCTATTTGTAATGGTGATGTCAGGACTATCTCATTTAGGCGGATGGAGAGATTATCAAGGCATGATGATATAGAGTGGGCAGCAATATGCACCTTGATGCCTACCCAAGAGGAGCAACATAAGACTAAATATCATCCAGATATTCAGAAATTAAGAATCAAGTATGAGAAGGTATTCAACGAGATTCCACCAGGTAGGCCACCAAACAAAGGCATTGAGCACATTATCAAACTGGAGGAAGGCACTAAGCTTGTCATGATCACACCATACCGGCACACAAAATGACTCAAGGATGAGATTGAGAGGACCATCAAGGAGTTTCTAGCAATGGGACACATCTGACCAAGTAAGCCACCTTTTGCGTCTTCTATTGTTTTGGTAAAAAATAAGGATGGTACTCTATGGATGTGTATTGATTACAAGGTGTTGAATAAGAAAACTATTAAGAATAGGTATCCCATCCCACACATCGATGAGTTGATAGATGAATTGCATGGGGCTTGTTATTTCACAAAAAAATATTTGAGATCAGGCTATCACTAGATCAGAGTTCGAGAGCAGGATATTGAGAAAACTGTTCATTGTGGGCACTTCAAGTTTGTAGTCATGCCTTTTGGTTTGACTAATGCACCTGCCACTTTTTAGTCCACTATGAACATGGTATTATACCATTAGTTGAGGAAATTTGTGCTGGTGTTCTTTGATGATATTTTGATCTATAGCAGGACATGACAGGAACATTTAGAGCACTTGGAGACAGTATTGAGCCTTATATAGAGGGAGTCCTGGTATGCCAAGGAGTCCAAATGTGATTTGGGGATGGAAAAGCTATTGTATCTTGGACACATCATTAGTACGAAGGGAGTGCAAATGGATCCTAAAAAGATCTGCATTATTGTTGATTGGCCACCACTAGAGAACCTTACACAATTAAGGGGGTTCCTTGGTCTATGTGGATTCTATTGTAGGTTTGTCAATGGCTACTCATGACACGTAGCATCTATGATAGATTTGCTAAAGAAAGGGGCATTTGTGTGGACTCGAGAGGCACAAGACTATTTCATGTGATTCAAGGACATAATGACTACATGCCCAATATTAGCACTGCCTGATTTCACAAAGCCATTTGAGCTTCAATGTGATGCTTCTGGAGAGGGAGTTGGTGTTGTAATCATGTAGAAAAAGCACCCTATAGCTTATGAGAGTAGGAAACTCAGAGGGCCTGAGAGATCATTTAGCATATATGATAAGGAGATGTTGGCCATCATGCATGTCTTGGCCAAATTTAGACAGTATCTTGTGGACAAAAAAATTTGTATTAAAACTGATCATAACAGTTTGAGGCACTTTTTGGGATAGTGTGAGCTGAATGATCATCAGTAGAAGTGGGTGAGTAAGTTACAGGCCTATGATTTTGATATCACATATGTTAAGGGTACACATAATGTTGTTGCAAATGCTTTATCTCGCAAGCCACACCTCACTTCTATGATTCAAATATTAGAGGATTGGTGACACTTGATTGTAGCAGAATATGCTAGAGACACATGGGCCTCTAATATAGTGGAGGGGATAGCGATTGACACCAGGTACACTCTTGTAGATGATTTGATCATTTATAAGAACATGATTTACTTAGTCCTAAGATTGAAAGTGAAGTAGTTGATTTTGAGAGCACCCCATGATTCACCTATAGCATGCCATCCTAGGTATTTCAGGACTTACAGGTTAGTTTCATAGCGGTTCACTTGGAAGGGGCTTAAGGCTGATGTTTTGCAGTATGTGTGTGAGTGTCTTGTTTGCCAACATAACAAACAAGAGCACACTTATCCAATAGGGCTCCTACAACCATTTCCTATTCCTCACAAGAAGTGAGAGTGCATCTCCATGGATTTTATCACGGGCTTGCCCAAGGCCTAGGGGCACGATTGTATCTATGTGGTGGTGGATAGGCTAAGAAAATATGCTCACTTCTTCCCTATCACTACTATGTACTCAAAAACTTAGGTGGAAGTGGTCTTCTTTAGGGAAGTTTTCAGATTACATGATTTGTCTCAAAACATTGCGAGTGACAAGGACAACCACTTCATGAGTCACTTATGGTAAGAGGTATTCCAATTGTGTGGCATTGAGTTACACCTAGCACCAGTTATCACCCATAGACCGAGGGTCAAATGGAGATTGTGAACAAATGGGTGGAAGGGTATTTGAGGAATTATGTGGCAGCTCAGTAGTGAGCTTGGGTCAGATGAATATATCTCTGTGAGTATTTCTACAATACTAAATACCATATGACTATAAAAATGACACCCTTCATGGCACTTTATGGTTATGAGGCACCCAGTTTCTTAGATTTGTTGTTGGGTTATAATTGGGTACCCTGAGTAGGTAAACTATTATAGGAGAGTAAGGATATAGTTGCTACTCTCAAGGACAACATTGCTAGAGCTCAGAACCAGTATGCAAACCAAAAGAGGATTGAGCATAGTTTTGAGCTAGATGATATGGTTTACCTCATTTTGCAGACATACAGGTAGTCCACTCTCAAGAAGAGTGGTGCAGAGAAACTCAAGCCATGCTATTATGGACCATTCAGGATCATCAGGCATGTTGGTGAGGTGGCTTATGAGTTGGAGCTTCCCATAGATAGTAGAGTGCACAATGTGTTTCATGTTTCATGTCTCAAAAAGGCATTGGGTCAGAATGTGGTACCTTTTGCAGTATTACCTCCCTTTGATGATGAGGGGAAATTGATCTTAGTGCCAAAATCCATTCTAGGTAGCAGCGAGAAGTAGCTTCGCAAGAGAGTAATAAAAAAGTATTTAGTTAAGTGGAAAGATTTGCCTGTTGAAGATTCTACTTGGGAGGGAGAAGCGATTTTGCAGCATCTACCATTGAGATTGCTTGAGGCCAAGCAATTTCAAAAGGGGTGAAATATAATGTCCCCATCTTTTTAAATTAATTTCTTATAAAGTCAAAAAAAAAAGAAAAAAAAGGTGACTTTATATTTAATTAATTTAATTTATTGGAGAATGCATTAATTATTGGAAGGGGGAAGCTTCTTGTAATTTAATCTTCTAGAAGCACAATTAATTATTGTATTGCAAGGGAGAAGCTTCTAGCAAGTGCATTAATTATTGGAAGGGGGAAACTTCTAGAGAATGCAATTATTAAATATTTTATTTAATTATGGTATTTCAAGAGAGAAGCTTCTAGCAAGTGCATTAATTATTGGAAGGGAGAAACTTCTAGAGAATGCAATTATTAAATATTTTATTTCCTCCTAGAAGGGTAGAGGAAAAGTATAAATAGAGGTGAGAGCTTCATTGTTGATCATGCAATTTTGTGACTTGCATTTGATCTGAGTGTGGCACAAATGAATAAAATTGGATTCAAGGTAGAATTCATGAATGGGAAGGAAAAGTTGCTAGATGAAAAAGGAAATCTTGTTGGGTCTGGTAACCAAACAAAAGGTAACTTATTCTACCTAGATCTTAGTGAAAGTTCATGTTTCATTGCTCAAGTAGAAGAAAGATGGTTATGGCATAAAAGGTTGTGTCATGTAAACTTTGATAACCTGATCAAGAAAAGAAAAAACAAAAGAGTGAGAGATATTTCTAGTCTAAGGAAGCCTGATATGGGCCTATGCAAAAGTTGTCAAATTGGTAAGATGGGCAAGAAAAGTTTCAAAAGAAAGAACTATCATTCTGAAAAAGTCTTGGAGTTGGTTCATACAGACCTTTATGGACCTATTGGCATTGAGAGCTATAGTGGAGATTAGTATTTTTTTTTTTTTTAATGATTATTCTAGAATGATGATAGCAATATATTCGAAAGATAATTCTGAAGCTTTTCAAAAGTTTAAGTGCTATCTGGCAAGAGTTGAGAAGGAAATAGGAAAAAGCATGAAGTGTTTGAGATTAGATAGAGGAGGTGAATTCATTTCTAATGAATTCAATGAATTCTACACTAAGAAAGGAATCAAATGACAAGTATAAGTCCCTAGTACACCATAGCAGAATGGTATAGTAGAAAGAAGGAATAGATTAATCATAGATTGTGTAAGAACATTGATGATAGAAAAGAATGTTTCAATCAAATATTGGACAGAAGCAATTAGTACAACAATTCATACCCTAAACAAAGTATAGCTAAAGAAAGACTCAAATTAGACTCCTTATGATGTGTGGTATGGCTACAAACCTAATGTAAGTTACTTTAAAGTATTTGATAGCAAATGTTATATCCTGAAGGAGACTAGAAAAGGTGAATTTGATGTAAAAAGTTCTGAAGGAATATTCCTAGGATACTCTAGCAGATGAAAAGAATATAAATTTTTGAATCTAACTACTCATAAGATCATAGAAAGTGCACATATGATGATTGATGAGTTTGTGGAAAAGAGTGAAGAAGAGAGCAGCAAAGAACCTAACGACTATAAAAAGTTCATCAACTTTGAACTTGATACATTGATAAATTCAATTGGAAGTCAATAGACTTCACCTCACAAGTGCCCAAAATCTCCTAAATCACTTGAGACACAACCAGTGCAACTTGAGTCACAGTCTGAAGGTCCTGAGTTACAATCACAAGCTACTAAATTGGAGCTATTGCAACCTGAGTCTAAATCTGAAGGACTCAAGTCACCGACAGTGGGACTTGAGCATGATACAGAAGATCATGGTGAGGCAAGTGGAAGAAGTTCTAAATCCAAAATACATGTATTAACAAGATATGTCAAAAGGCACAATGCAACTGAGTAGATCATTAGAGATAATTCAGATGGTAAAATGACGAGGAAGAAATTGAAAGGTACATGTTTTCTTAATAAATTTGAGCCTAGAACAGTTAAAGATGCTTTGAATAATGAAAGTTGGATTGAAGCAATGAATGGAGAGATATAACAGATAGAAATGAATAAGACCTAGACTCTTGTTCCTAGACCCAAGGATAAGAATGTAAATGGCACAAAGTGGGTTTTTAGAAATAAGTTGAATGGAGATGGAGAAGTTTCTAGAAAAAAATCAAGGTTAGTATGCAAAGGATATTCTCAAGAGGAAGGTATCGATTACAGTGAAACTTTTTCTCTTGTTGCAAGATTAGAAGGTTTTAGGACCTTACTTATGCTGCACATAAAGGATTTAAATTATATTAGATGGATGTGAAATATGCATTCTTGAATGGAATTCTAGAAGAGGAAGTCTAAATAGAGCAACTTGAAGGTTTTGTAGATCTAAGCAAAAAGGATATGGTTTTTAAATTGCACAAAGCATTGTATGATCTCAAGAAAGCTCCCAGAGCTTGGTATGAAAGACTTCATAATTATTTGATAAAGATTAGTTTCAAAGGAAAAATGATAATAGTAGCCTAGACATCAAAGAAGGACTAGACAATAAGATTGCAATAGCAGAAATCTTTGTGGATGATACCTTGTTTACTAGAAATTATGATTTGTGCAAATCAATTTTAGAGGAAATGATTAAGGAATTTGAGATGTCAATGTTTGGAGAGATTAAATTCTTTATTGGATTATAGATTCAATAGAAGAAAGATGGTATCTACATTACGCAATCTAAGTATATCAAGGAGATACTAAAGAAGTTTGGAATGCAGTAATCAATACTAATTGGAACACCTATGTCTACTAGACATAAGCTTTCCAAAAATGATGATTCCAAGGAGGTAGATGAGACTAGATATAGATCAATGATTGGAAAAATGTAGTATGTTGTACATATTAGGCTTGATATTGCTCTTTTTGTTGGTATGTTGGCATGATTTTTAGCTAATCCTAAAGAAAATCATATGATAGCAATAAAGAGAATCATGAGGTATTTGAAGGGTACTAAAGATTATGGATTGTGGTATAAGAAAGGAGGAAATTTTGATTTGAAAGCCTTCACTGATGCAAATTGGGTAGGAAGTGTTGATGATAAGAAGAGCACCAGTGGTGGAGCATTCTTTCTTGGTAAGTGACTAGTGTCTTGGACAAGTAAGAAGCAAAATTGCATCTCTCAGTGTACAATAGAGGTAGATTATGTTATAGTAGTAGTTAATTGTTCCAATGTTGTTTGGTTCAAGAAACTGTTGGGAGGCATAAACATAAAAATCAAGGATCTAGCGGTTATCTCCTGTGATAACACTAGTGCAATTAATATATCAAAGAAGCTTTTGATGCATACCAAGACCAAGAATATTGCAATAATATATCATTTTCTTAAAGAATTGGTGCAAGAAAAAGAGGTGAGATTGGAATATGTGAATACTAAAGAACAAATTGCAAACATATTCATCAAGCCATTACCTAAGGATGAATTTTTGTATCTAAGAGATAAGTTAGGGGTTATTCCCCTATATTAAGCTCACTAAATGAATTTTAGTGATGCACCAACCAGAGCATGTTCAAATCAGTCAAGTTAATGCAATAATAAAAGAGAAGATTGCATATGAATCAGTACATATGGTACATTGAAATTCATTGAATATTGTCTTTGGCGTAAGATGTCAAAGAGGGAGAGTTTGGTTGTCATATCACAGAAATTTTTCTTGAATATATGAAGGAGAACTTGGTCTAATATCAAAGAAGAAAAGTTTATTATTACAAGCAAATGTTGAAGATAGAATAATCTTTGAAAGTTTCCTTACAGAGGGAGAAATTGAAGTCAAAGGGAGTTCACACTAATACAGGGAGTTCTCATAAATAAGAATCAGAATGAAACTAAGGATATTATCCTTACTATTATTTTTTCTCTGAAATTTCATTGTATTATGACATGTTGTCTTGCCATCAATTCCAAAGAGGGAGATTGTTGAAAACAATTGATTAATTGTATATTGTCTTTGATGTTACAAAGAAATTTTCCTGTGTCTGTTGAGTATTCTAGTGTTTGGTAAGTTCAAAAGACACTATAAAAGAGAATTTCATAGAAGTTTAGTGTTAACTAAGCTGATTCAATTAACGAATGAAAGTTTGATGGAACCAATGTTAAACGAGCTTACTCGATTACCAAAGTTAGTTTGTAAAGATGCAGTGTTAACCAAGTTCACTTGGTTAACATATGAAAATTATTTTAGTGTTAGTGTCTACTGAGCAAGGTCGGCTAACGAAGGATTTTCTTGTCTTTGCATATTGAGTTTAATAGATTTGTTTGTTGGTTCTAGTAGACTGAAGATGTGAATATTAATTATTCTAATTCATATTCAAGCTGACTTGACAATGTATATGATATAATTATAAGGTTAAGTTGAGGATTCAATGTGTGATAATGTGTGTAAGATAATAAGATGCTTTGAAGAAGTGAATCAGAAGGATACGAATAATATCCTTGAGGAGCTACAAAGATACATTTGATCAAGAAGGATCAAGTACTAAAGCTAGAATTGAGATCTAAAATCATAAAATATAAGTTTGCATCAGCAATTAGGTCATATCATTGTTATTATCTATCCATTGTAGCAGTTTATCAAATCTCCTAATATAGTTGGCTTAACAACTATTTGTTAATCCTTTAACAAGGTGGCATTTCTAGATTGAAGTGTCTAAAAACCTCTAACAAGGCCACTCCTAATAGGGTAATTAAGTCCTCTAATAGGGTCACACCTAACATTTTGTTTTATAACCTTTAATAGGGTTGGCTCCTAATAGGGCTTACTTCATAAGAGTGGAAAATAGTAACTAGTTGTAATTGGTGGTTTTTTCCAAATTAGGTTTCCACATTAAATCTTGGTGTCACTTATGTTCATGTTATTTCTTTCATGTTTATGCAACTAAGTTAATTAAGGTTAATCATAGTTAATATCTTAAAATCTGCATGTTCAGTATTTGCTTAGTAACAATTGATATTATAGTGCTTGCTAAGTTACATCATATTGTTATTGTTAACCAAGTGCCTATGTGTTAACTGAGTAATAGTAGTTTTAGTAGAGTTTATGTTTTCTATTGACATCTAAGGGGTCTAGGATTTATTTTTGTGGCAACTGATTCACCCCTCCCCTCTTAGTTACTCCTCTTATATTTCCAACACTAAATTTTAAAAGATTATAACAGTGATTGAAAATGATGTTTTCATTTTTAGAAAATAAATGATTATGGTTGTGAAAACTTGCAATCACTTTGTTTGACTTTAACAACCTCAAAAAATTTGATTTGGCTTCTTGGGTCATTCAGCTCCTTAGAGAAATTTGGATCCATACTAAAGTTCAAAGGTTAAATATATGGCTCATTCTCTAGAAAACCCCATTAGAACTTCCTTTTTTGCACTCATAAAGGATTTCCCTACCTCAATAAATCATTTTTAGGGCTATAGGCTCAAATACAAAAGTGCCATTTGGATTCTATGGATTATTTTTCTAACCGGAAGCATGGGAAAACTGGCCATGCAAAAAGTCAAGTCAAGGGAGCAGACAAAATAAATCAGAGCTGAATAAATTCTAGCATAAGAATCCCCTAGGGAATTAAGTTGTAAGTCTTTCTAACCAATTTTTTTCCTCTATAAATAGGGGCAAATTTCATTCCCTTGGGTCATTCTGATGTAGCATCTCATCTTCCCCTTTCGATGGCTCCCTCTCTAGCACTAAATCTTGCTACTTCTAGACAAAATATTCCCAAATTAGGGTTAATTTAAAAGGAAACATTATTCTAGATGATTAAAATACACCTTTCTTGGAACCCCAAACCCTAATCTTGACAAACAAAGTAACTGGTGGACTATGGGAACACTATAGATCCAAGGGTCTTTTTGCTAAATTATTTAGAAGGAATCTTATGGACAATAATTTGAAATTTTGGATGAAAGTGACTTTTGGAAATGAGGTAAGTATCTCAAATCTAAATAATAATGTTTTTTTCATAGACCAATAGATCTTAGAGAAAGAATGTTACATGGGTAACCCATATTTTTTTAAGGGAAAGAAATAAAGTTCATTTGTTGCCCCCCTAATTTTAATACAATTTCATTTAATGAAATTAAAGTTTTAAAATAGATTTTTTTTAAAGATCTCCCTCTTGAACTCCTAGAAATCAAAATTTTGTTACAAATTTGAGATTTCATTGGGGGCTTCAAGGTTATCAAAGAAAACTTTATTTCTTAAATGGATAGTAAAATTTTGGTAGAAATGAATCTTTCACATATTAATTTGAAATATTTAAGGTGTTAAAATAAAATAAAAAATTATTTACACCTACATATATTTATGGGGAAATTAAATGGAAATTTTCTTTGGCACCTCCCATATGTAGCTCCTATAATACAACAAAACATTTTAGTCATATAGATCTATTTGGGGGATTTATGTCTAGAGGAGATAGTTTATCCTCTCTCAAGAATGACTCTCATAAAACTAGAGATCTTCCCCAAGAAGCTCTTATTAAATAATGGGAAATTGTGGAAAGCCTGACCAAAGGGAATAAGCTCCTAATGGTTCCCCCTCCTAATCTAAATAATCACATCTCATTCAATCCCATGTAAGTGGTTGAATCATTTCTATCAAATATCCCCTCTAGTTGATAATACCCAAAGTTCTTTTATTTCAAAGATGAAGGAAGGGGAACTTGTTTTGACCTAGAATGAGCTAGAGATGGATCCTCTCATCTCTACCATGCCCACAATGTTGGCCACAACCTATCTCTTGTAGAAAATCTCAGAGGTATAGAGCCACTTGAATATATTGTGTTGTGTAGGTAGATAATCAAGAGAGGATCATAGCCATATCCCCTCAACCCCAAGAAGTAGTTTCACAAAAACACCAAGTTCTCCTCAAAATGACACTCTTTGTAGGTTATCTTTTTTATGCAAGAGCATCCAGTGGTGTAAGGGAAATCCTGTATTATCCAAATATATTCTTAGTGATTTGTTTCTTTAATTTTTTTTTTTTTTATGGATTCCCATTTAGACCAAACAGAGATTCTAGGTTAATTTTTTTATGCACCTCGAGATGTGTGCCAATATAGAAAATAGGTTCTTCTTATAGAGACAAAATCATGAATATTTAGAGGGTGTAAGTAGGAGGGAAGATTGTAAATGATATTTAAAGCTCTCTAAAAATAGAATTACACCAAAAGGTTTCATGGTTTGAGAGTTATTATAGTTTTAAGTTTTCTAAAGACCTCGTACAACCCTAAAAAGTGGGAGGTAACCAAAGTTGGTTCAGAAGAATATAGACCGCTTGGAGAGGTTTCTAAAAATGTAAATGGTATGTCAATTGGAGTCCTGGATCAAAATTTATGCCACCTAGAAATTGCACTACCATTTTTGGAATCTTCTATTTTTTTGTACCAACTTCTAATGTGGTTTATAGAACCCTATGTTTTTGTGGTGGTCACCAAATTGAAAAAACTAAAATGTAGTCCTAGTCCTAAACCTAAATTAATCTACTTAAGGCCCATTATTGTGATGCAAAGGAAATTTTTTGGTAGAGTTTGGAAGAAGGTACTATGAGAAGGTTTTTCCTCCAGAATCTGATAATGTTTTATGCTAATAAGGCATTTAGGTGAATCTATTTTATTTGAATGCATGTAATATATTCTCATTTCAAATAATAAAAGTTGTCTTTCCTATTGTGATCATCTTCTTGGGTTGTGCCCTCATCAATGGGTATCAAAGCAAAAATACTTGAGTGTGTAGATAGATTTCTGACTATAAGACAGTTTAAAATAGGATTGTGGTTGTGGATTCTGAAAGCATGAGAAAATACCTCTATAATGAGAATGTGATGGAGGTTCAAGAGTTTTTCTTTGTGATTTTAGAACCCTCTAGTCACAAGTACAAGCACTAAAAGAGGAGATTCGACAAGGAATGAATCTTGTCATAAGGGGTGAAAGTGAAGAGGAAAATGAAGAAGGAAATTTTGTACATGAAGTAGGAAAATAAGGTGAATTCCTAACCTGAGAGGAGGAAAATATTTTTTGGGCCACTTTCAAGATAGGAAAAAGACCTAAACTTGAGGTTCTCATGTAATTGGGTAATCTTAATCGAGAGGAGTTGATCGACTAGATCAGTGAATTGGAAGAATAATTTAAGTATGAAGATATTGAGGACCCTAATAGGGTTTGATTTGTGAAGAAAAGACAGAAAGGTCATGCACAAGTATAGTTGCAAGAGATTAATTTGGAGAGGAATAGAAGAGGAAAGGAGAAAATCACAAGGTGGGACCACATGGTGGACAAGCTAAAGAAGCAATTCATTCTTGTTAATTATGAGCTTGATTTGTTTAAGAAGATGCAAGAGTTCAAGCAAGCAAGAAAATATTTTGAGGAATACACATAGGAGTTCTACTAGGTCCCTATCAGGATAGGGATGCAAAAGCTAATAAGGGTAAGGTCGTCTATTATCTAAAGGGGTTAATACCTAGCATTTAAGTATGGTTAGAGTGACCAATATTTAAGAGGCATAATAGCTTGACTTGCAAGTTGAGAAGCTAAAAAAAGGATTTTAATCAAAGAGGGTGACTTCAAAGAGGAAGTGGTGGTGGTAGGTCTTTTGGAGGTTGAAATGAGGACCATAAGAAAAATGAAGATGTGGGTAGAAGAAAAAACCATAGGAAAGAGGGTATTAGCCACTCATGTGATAAAAATTATGGAGACAAGAGAGGAAGAAATAGAAGAAGAGGAAAATATTGAGGAAGAGGAGGCTTGTGTGGAAGAGATAGAAGAAGAGGAAAATATTGAGGAAGAGGAGGCTTCTATGGTATACATTTTCACTCTGAAGAAGAAGGTTATTCAGCCTATGAGTTCCTTCAACACCAAGGAAGGGAAAATAGGAGAGTTGAATTTCAAGTAAGGGTTTCTCATGTGCATGATAATTCCAATTCATCACACTCAAAGGATGCAGAAAGAGGAGAGGTCTTAGTCAATAAAAGAACCTTGTTGAGTGGTGAGAGTGAGCCTAGAAAAGGAGTAGTCTATTTTATACTAGGTGTGAGTGTGAGGGTTAATGTTAAGATATGACTATTGATAGTGGAAGCACTAAACATTTGGTGATATAGGATATGGTCGTGAAGTTAAAGCTCAAGTGGGAGAAACATCCATACCCTCAATAGATTTCTTGGGTGTATGATGACCACAAGGTCCTTGTTAGTGAACAATGTTTGGTGAAGTTCAAGATTAGAAGCTACCATGATGAAGTACTCTTTGACATCATACTAATGGATGTATGGCATTTGTTATTGGGAGGGTTGTGGAAATATAACAAAAATGTAGTACATGATTCTCATGTAAACACATATTCTCTGATGAAAGATGGAGTTAGTCATAAGCCTTTAATAAAAGAAGATAAAAAGGTATGCAATAGTGTTAAGGTATGTCTTCTTGATGGAATAAAATTTCTGGATGGTATGAAATATCAATGTTAGTGTTATGTTTTAATCCCTAAAGTGGATAAGGAAGGTGATAGAGAAGTTCATGTAGAACTCTTAGGTCTCTTAAGTGATTCAAGGGATATTGAATATATAATATTATCCCAGAAGGGTTAGCGCCAGTAAGAAAAGTATTCATCAAATAGATATATTCCTTCAAGCTAGTTTCCATAGTAATGCTACTCATAGGATGACTTCTATTGAGATTGAAGAATTCAATAAAAAATTTCATGTATTATTGAAGAAAAGTCTAATTCATGGGAGTCTGAGTCCATGTGTAGTTGATATAGGTTTGGAAGCAAATAAGTATGGAGAATGGAGGATGTGTACTTACTCTAGGGCTATAAATATGATCATCATCAAATGTCAATTTCCCCTTCTAAGGATTGATGATCATATGGATTTATTGAGTGGATCTCAGTACTTAACAAAGATAGATATCAAGAGTGGTTATCACCAAATATAAATTTAAGAGGGAGTTGAGTGGAAGACTATATTCAAGACCAAGGAGGGGCTATATGAGTGGTTAGTCATGCCCTTTGGACTAAGCTATGCACCAAGCACCATCATGTGGCTCATGAATGAGGTACTAAATAAATTTATGTGAAAATTCATTAATTTTTATTTTGACGATATTTTGATTTTTAATAAGGCACTAAATCAACATTTGTTGCACATTTGTAGTGTATTGTAGAGATTAAGGGAAGAATATCTATTGATTAATTTGAATAAGTTCAACTTTGTACAAAGGGAGTTAGAATATTTGGTGTGTAACATTGTATCATTTAATGGTTTCAAAAATGGACCCAGATAAGGTGAAGGTCATCCTAGAATGACCTACCCTAAAGTCTACCATTGAGGTGAGGTATTTCCATGATTTGGCTAGTTTTTATAGGAAGTTCATTAGGAATTTTAGTTGTGTATGTAGACCCCTAACTAAAATAATGAGGGGGGATAGAAAAGAGTTTAAGTGCACTTTTAGAGCTACAAGGAGTTTTGAGTTGCTAAAGAAGAAAGTGATAAAGAAAGTCAAAGGAAAGTAAATCATAATCCATATGCATGGATAACAGGTAGAGCTAAAAAACCAAAATTTTGAACACACATTTGTATTTCTTATAGAGGTGGATAGGTTTTTAGGTTATAGATTGTTATGAAACCATAATTATTACTTCTATAGGTGAGGGAATGCTCCAAAATAACCAAAAAAAATAAAACAACTAATAGACTAGAAGATTGCTAATCAAAACAACTATAAACACCCTTATTAGAAAACCACCAAGAAGTTCTGACCATCAATAATTTTCTAAATATCCTCAACATATACAACCTTTACCTCTAGATATAACATTTTCTTAGAGAATGTATATGTGCAAGTAACGAACTCGAAATTTTTTCAAAGCATTGTAAGGATCTTGATCCAACCCCAAATGTACTAATGATGATTTTGTAAGATTTAGATAATCACTAGTATATTTGTGGATGGGTCATCTCTTGACAATGCTTCAATAATTTTTTTGTGTTTGTCACCTATGTATATACCCTCTTTGATAAACTCTTATCAATAGGTGCGGGTTGTATATGGTGTAGATATTTAGAAAATTGATGGTGGTTAGAACTATTAGCATGAATGTTGGTGATATTCCTATGAGGGAGTATGTTATCACTACTAGAGAGTTGTTTCTTATGTGTTGCATTCATGACTGTGTTTTTCATTGATGTCAACATATATATATTGTTTTGTGAAGATTACTAATATTGCAGAGCAAGAAATGTTTAGTGCAGTCAATGAGTTGGGTTCTACATGCTTAGGAAAATATTTAGTGATATGTACAGTTGCTATAGTTATATGTATAGAAAGAGATGTGAAGACATGTTAGGGTTATGTAATGTTTTCTTGAGGTATCTTTAAGAGAGAGTTTCTAGAAAGAAGATACCAATAAATTGGTTATATCTTTTAGTAGAGATGGAAATTTTTTTATTGTAGCTTGAGTAAGGTAACACACAATGTCAAGATGCTATGTTCAAGATGGTGAAATTAGATATTCAGTTTCAGTTGACTTATGAAGTATGTTCAACATGTTGTTCCCTATGAGTTGACTATTATTATGGTTTCACAATGCACACCCCATTTCTCCTAGAAATGGGGACCCTATAATAATTTTTTTTCTTTCCTAGACCCCTAGTCTAGGGTCTAAGTTGTTTTTGGGGCTCTACCTAGAGTCTGGGTCATGTCTGGTCCTCTACCTGAAAATCCCAATTGTCATATTGGTGAGATTTTGACTATAAATGTGTTAAAAAGGATAAGGTGCACACTAGTTCACCTAGCACACATGTGCACCTATCATGGGTGTGCAAGTGCACTGGATGTGCAAGTGTGCATGCACACCCTTTGGAGGTGCATACCTACGCACCTGTGTAACTGCACACATCCAAAGAGTTGTGCATGGCCTAGGTCTATAAATACATGGGACTACCCCTTCCCTCAACCATTATTCCTCTTTGAGTAGCTACGAGCACACTTCTGCACCTACAGAGGTGCACCAAACATCCTACACACACTTAATTTTCCAAAGATAGGTGTGCACCTTTATTTGCATTTAGAAAACTTAAAAACCATAAATCCTAAGAGAATGGTAAACATGTGCACACCTATTCAAGATGGGCAAGTGCGCACCTTTCACAAATCCCCACTAATGAACCCATAATGGTGTGCATATGTGCACCTAGTTAAGGTGCACATATGTATACCATTCCAAACCCTTAAATCTAAACCTAAGTAAGGGTGAACACCTGCATACCCCATCAAGGTGCATAGGTGTGCACCTTTGACCTTGCAAAACCAAGTCCCATTGCACTAGAAATGTGCACAGTAGCACACATGTGCATGTACGCACCTATGTAGGTGCACAACTATGTTGAATAAATTTGTTTGAGTCATTTAGAACACCTATCAAGGTGCACAAGTGCACTAAATTACACAAACAGAGTTTTAAAAGAGAGATTTGACTAGTTTTGTGAGGGTTTTGAGTTCTAGGTCTAGTTTTTTAGTAATTAGGGTTTTGTTAGGGCTTAATTTTCACCTCTACAGACTTATGTATATATTTTTTGTGCAGATAAAATGGATTCCTCCTCATCCTCACTTGTAGAGAAGATGGATCCAAAACTAATTATTTTCAAGATTCAAGGTGCACCAAAGAAATCATGCTTTCAAGATGCACATTTAGATATTAGAGACATAGAGTTGGAACATATTGACTGGAACACATTCCTAGTACTTTGTAACAACCCTAAGGAGAGGTCCATGATGGTCTCAAAATTTATCAAATTAGGCTTGGTTAATGCAACCTCACATCCTACATAAGTACAATCTTTAGAGCTTGTCATGGCACTAGCAGATAACTATGTTTCAGAAGAACAAGTTGTGAAGAGTATAATAGGGGAGATAGTCTTGGATTTAAGACTGAGGAACATTGAGAAAGTGGATCAATATGTGAAAATTACTTATCATCAAGAAGAAAGATGGCATAAGGGACATGAAAAGGAAGATAAAGAGAGCATACAAACATCATTCTTGATTGAGAGAACACTGATGGGAAGGAGAGCATGTAAGGTAGATATGACCAAGGGATACATCAAGGATGATATTGGATACTCCATTATTCTTTTGAGTAGGATTGTGGGTTTACTAGTAGTTGGGCACTTGAAAATATGGATGGTACATTTTATTGAGACCATTAGAACAACTAAAATGCAACTTGATTAGGCTACAATACTAAGTGAAAACTTAGATGAGCAGTTGGTAGGAGTCAAAGTCAACCCCAAGTTTTACATGACATCATATTTAGTGTATTTACTAGCAGCAAGGACAACTAAGTATCCAAGATTGTATAAGAAGGGAAGCATACAAGATGTTAATGCTTGGCCTTACATAGTATATCCCCAATTGATGAAGAAGAAGCTCTTGAATCAGAGAAAATAGTATAGAATAGTGAATGATGCTTTGATTTTTAGAAAAGCATCTAGTTCATTGAGGGTGATTATGCCAAGTAGATGTTAGTAGAGATAGTAGCAAGGGTTGCAAAGATGGGTTCCTACTAGATTAAATTCAAGACATTCACCTACCTAAGGGTAGAAGGTACAATAGTGAATATGAAGAAACTCTCGAGATATCCATCAAATAGGCTCATTTTATTGGAGATTGCAAGACAACTCACATCTGCATATGAAAAAGTGAGGAAATAGCATAAGAAGACTTGGGCATGGCCTATCCCTATAGGTCCATTTGAAGTTGATCAAAAATAGGATTTTATGACCTTTGATGTAGAATGGGATCAATATCCCTTGGAAGATTACAACTCCCCTCACCTATTCTTTGACAATATTGGTAGAGTTAAACTTTTGGCAGAAAAATAATTTGCTCATGAAGATGTAGTAGAGTATTATTGGATGAACATGATAGATGAATATAATATATGATTTAGGGATTATTGTAGGATGACTCTATATCTAGTAGAAAGTGCCTTGAAGATAAAGATCCCATTAAAGTTCATTCAACAAGACACTTAAGAGGTCTTAGATCTCTTGTACAATCAGGATAAGATATTTGATAGACCAATTATGAATGCATAGGTGGATAAGGAAGAGAACACAAATATCAATCACAAGGTGAGATATGTAATTCAATTGACAATAAATTGGATCAAGAAGCCCTTTGAGTTGGACCCAGTTTCTCAAAAAATCATGCCTGGTTATGGATAAAGGGTCAAAAGTAATAGTACCAACTTTCCCCACCCAATTTCCAATAAAGCCAGAAATAATATATAAGCATGATAGTGAAGTTTGTTACTTTAGGGTAGATAAAGGGAAGAATAAGAGGAAAATATTTTCTCCCAAGCAAACTAAGCCAAAAGCTAAAGAACCACAACAACAAGAGGTGACTCCATCGCAAGAGGTAGCTCAAGCACCTAGTAACCAAGATCCTCAAAATGAAGGAGTAGATCAAACTTAGGATATTCCACAAGTGCCTCCTCAAGAACAAGAATAGGAATAGATTCCATAGGAATAACATGAACAAGTGTCAAAATGGGAAGCACTAGAGGTGTCACCACCTACTCTAGAGGAAGGAGCCTCTCCCTCAGCTGTCAAGAAAGCTAGAGTTGGACCTAATGTCAAAAGGACTAGAAGGAAAAAGCTACAAAGATGGGTTATAACTTTTCTTCTAGTCCCAGATACCATCCCTAAAGAGGATGAAGATGATGAAGAAGATGAAGAAGATAATATTTTTTTGATTCAAAGGACCTGCTTGGCAAAGGCTACTTAGGAAGAGAGGAGGAGAACCTCCACCATCACACCACCATCTATTCCTAGGAAACCTATTGGGGTTACAACTTCAAAGGATGAGCAACAATAGTGGATGGATAAATAAGGGGGGTAGGGATCATATATTTTCAATATGTATGATTTTGACTTTATGCCATTAGGGATTGAAATGGTGGGTAATAAGATATGAGATACACCCATGAATCAATCTTTGGGAGAGGATTGGAATCAAATTCTGCCTCTACCACAAGGATCTTTTGGTACCTTCATCACCACCATTGTAGGATTTTTCATTTTTGTACAAAGGATCAACAACTCCCCTCCATCTTATCATTGAAGAAGAGAGAGAAGTGTGTGAAAAAGAGCCTGAGCAGAGACCAACCAATAAAGTATTTGAGGAAGGATAGATACCTAAAGAACCTTGGAAAACTTCCCAGGATACAGAGGCTAGGGATTTTGAGATTATAGATGCATGGAAACCAAATTTAAATATATCTCTAAAGGAGAAGACTTTAGAAAGGAGGGATAAAGGAAAAGGACCTACAAGGTAGTCATCCTTGTTAGCTAAGTATATGTCTCTAATGGGCATTATACTAGCTTGGTTAAAAAGGGAAGTCATGATTTGCCAAAAGTGATATCTAAAATTGAACGAAGAGGAGAGTATGTATGCACTCATAGAAGCCATCAAGAGGCCTAAGCCACCTACAGGTGATGCACAACAATTGACCTTCATAATGAAGAATAGAGATCAAGACCCACTTGCTCACATAGCCATTCCTCCTCCACATGTTTAAATTGAAGATATGACTCCTAAGGACTATCAGAATATAGAACTCCTATTAGGAAACCTCACAATAGATGTAGCTAAAGTGATGATCGCTATGGGTGTCAGGGAGGTCTTCAAGCATTTTATGATAATGAGAATGAATTAATAAAGTTGTGCAAAGAAAATGAGCTATTAAGAGGATATCTGCATGAAATTGTAGGTCCATTGGATCACAACCACCTAGAGGTAACTCTTGATAGAACATTAGAAAGAAGAGATAAGGGTAGTGTCCAACTTGATTCATTTTTGGGAGCATGTAAGTAATGACATGACAATTTTGAGCAGAAAGGTGTAGAGATAATATAGGCCAATTTGAACCTATTGCATAATATTCATTCTAGTGCAGAGAAACTTGTATCTATAGTAGACCAAGATTTTGGGATTATGGATGAGGTATATACCTTAGGGAAAGACCTTTAAGCACTCCAAACAATAAGATGTTAAAGTTATCATACACTCACAAAAGTGTATACAATAGATGAGATTGATAAACTTGAGGATTGGATCGAGAAGATAGCTGCTGAAAATAAGTTCATGGAAGGACTTCATGAAGATATTTAGAAGTTAAAGGGCTAGTGTCAGGAGAAAATTTTGGATCCAACTTAGATGTATTATAATGTGATTTCCCTTGATATTTTTGAAGATGAGTTGAAGACAAAGCTCAATTAGTACAAGTAGTAGTTGAACAATTCTAAAGAACTTTCGAGGATGTTTTGTCTAATGAAGATATTAGGCAAGAATTCAAGATTGAAGAGGTATTATTTAGCCTTGATGCTAGGCTTGATGATTTTGTGGAAACTCAAATGGATATTAGTAATTATCAATAAATAGTCAGGCATAAATAAGAGGCATTATATTTATCAAAAGCTTCCCAAGTGATGGAGATTATAGAGAAACTCAGGAGCAAACATCCAAACATTACTCTGGTATAAAGGGGAAGAAAACCCAAAAGTTAGAAATTCAATTTTGACACTTGGGAAACTGTTGGATTTTTGAACTTGGTGTGTAGGTGTGCTAATTCCAAGGTGTGCTATTTCAGAGGTGTGCTAGAAATTTTGAAGAAGTTAGAGGTGCACCGACAATTAACTATCAGTTCCAAATTTAGAGTTTTTCATGCACTGAAAATGCATTCTAACAGTAGTTTAACTCATAGAAACATTCAAAGAAGGCCAAGCTTCCATATTTAGTGCTTCTAGTGACTCCTAGATCCTCTTACAGCTTCCTTCTTCTTATCTACTGCTTCTTTCTTTGTTTTAAGACACGTAAAGGCTCATGCACCCATTAATTAATATAAACAAGGGTGGAGTCCTATTTTAGCACCATTTAGAGAGTCAGTTTTTACATAAATAGATTTGTTTTATTAGTTTTAAGCATATTTTTGGATGAAGAGATCTCTCACTCTCAACACAAATTAAGGACATGATTTCTTATAAATTCAAGAATGTAACATGTATTCTAGGCTAATATTTTGATGTAGTAATATATGCTTTTGGTGCTCTCATTATGAGTGTAATTATTCTTGCCAGAGTGTTGTTGATTTTTGTTCATATTAATAATGGAGCCAATAATTTTATTATTTTGATTTGATTGTGGGATATTTTAGTTCTAGTATTTGTTGCATGTTGACAAATTCAATTGACAAATAGAGTTGGAGAAGAGATCATCCTTTTGTTCCTACATAGCTTCTCGTCTTGCATGAGCTCACTTTTTGTGGTCTTGTGATTTGATAAGAAGTGAAACATCTTTCAATTTTACTAAATCTCCATTGACCATTGCATAAGTGAATTTGAGGAAGCGTTGCTCCTACTTTCATTGGTTTCCTACCTAATCTTTTCAATGATTTGACTTGCAAATGTGTTGTTATCATGGTTTGTGTTCATTAGGAATTTCTCTTTCATGCTACTTACTTTCATATCTCATTACCTTTTCCTTGTTATTTTCTTTTCTAACCCTTGGTTGAATTAGGAATTCATATAGTCACATTGTTAGATTACATTCATTTAAAAACATTACCAAAAACATATCTTTTTTTGTGGTTAATTTTGAAAAAGCAAGTAGATTTATTATCTTATCTGAAATTGGTACGAACTAGAAAAGGCCTCATTGTGAACCTTGGATTTGATTGCAGATCAGCTTTTCAAGAGAGGAGATTGAAAGGATTCCTTTCATTAAGCATTGTGCAAAATGACAGTTCAACAACTATGACTAAATATCTTTGAGGAAAGAGTTTAATTATAATGTAACATCTTAATGAAGTCCTATATTATTCATTTTAAATTGAGAAATCCTCAAGGTAGACTCAATACTTATTTTATGACATGGTATAAAAAAAGATCACTTGTTGATTAGTATCCAATGTGGATGGTTGTTGTTTATGCAAACTTAAATGCAAATTCATCTAAGTTTAGAGAAGAGAATGGTGTTGAGGTTGGAATCTAAGATTCAAAAGAACTGTATTAGCAAAGATTTTTCTATTTAAAGCCAATTCAAAATTAGGATATGTCTAGCTAAATATTATTTAGTTAAGAAAGTCTGAAGTTATTTCAACGATAGGTTTGGTTTTCCTCCTTTCATCTCCTAACATGGTTGGCACAACTCCTAACAGGGTTGGAATCCTCTCACATGGATTCAGAGTCTCCTAATGGAGACTAATATATATTGATGTATTTTCTTGGCTTCTAATAGAGTCCATCCTTTGATAAGGAACTTTTATATTAGTACATCATCTTGTTGGCATCATTCCCATCGGTGTTCTCCCTGCTTAACATATCTAGTATTATTATGCATAGTTATATTTCTATGGTTTTTTTCTTCTATTTTTTACATGTTTTAAAAAATGATAGAGATATCAAGAGTTGTTTTAAATGTGCAATCAGTTCACCACCTCAGTTATCTTGGTTGACTTTACTTTCTAACAATTAGTATCAGAGCATCAGGTCCTTGAAGGAAAATTTTTACATCTTGAGGAGATCTATGACTTCTTATTTTAGGAAAGAAAGACCAAAGTTTAATGGAAGCTAGAAGGAGAAGATGAAGACTCACCATTTGTGCATGGGTCTAGAATACTAATTGGTCATCATGAATAAGAAGGATATAGTTGATGAAGATGACTTTGATTCTTGTGAACAAAGTGAAAATATCTATTGATGCATAATATGCTTGCCAAGGAGGCACTATTGTCAAATTTTCTTGAAATAGAATATGGAGAGGTAAAATATTTAAATCTTGTACATTTAGTTCACTTTACAAAAGATAAATTTAAAGTTGGTGAACATGCTAAGGAGACTAGATTGTAGAGTTGGATATGTATGTTTCAAGATGCTAGATGCAGGAATATTAAACTATAAGAGGATATTTTGGTAGGATAGATGAGATTGTTGTTGGAATTAGAATTTTCTGTGGAACTAAGATAGAAGATGAGATTGTGTGGGAAATTTTGAAGATTTTAAAACCTTGTTATTGTCTGAAGGAACAAATGAGTTGTTATAGTTAGGTCGAGTGTTTTTTTTTTGGAGTTTGATATTTTCTTTAACACTTAGTCATTTTTCACTAAGCATTGTCATTAATGGAAAAAAGAGATATTACTAAAAAGAGACCCTTATAGAGATCAGTTTTACATTGTTACAATTTGACTTGTTGTGGAAAATATCTCCTACTTATCAATTTTTACATTACCATTGATGAGAGCTACATTGTATCATCTTGGCCACCTATCAAAATTTGAAATTACCAAAGGTAATTTGTAGAATTTAGATAAGTGAGTGGAGCAGTATACTACACTAGTTGTTATGCATACATTTCTATGGCCATAGGTTTTAATTTTTATGTTTATGGAAGATATAATGATATGAGTATCAAGTTGATAGGTAACTATTAATGCAAAGACAAAGTTTTTTTTTTGTTAATTAATAATCCTATCATGATTTGATTGTTTTGATAATTGATTATGGTTGAGTGAATCTTAAATTACATCATATACACTTTTGGTTAGGCTTAGAATAAATATTTGAGCATTGAGTTATGATTTTCTCTACACTTTATACTCCTTTTGGAGTTGACTTGAATAATTCTTGAGACCAAGTGTAAGAGTTTGATTTTATGATTAATTTGGAGAGTGATGAGAAAAGTGAACTTGATGATGTATTGATGACATGTTGTTTATGTATAAAGGTAGATTTTTACAATAAGGTTGATCAAATTACAATTACAAAGAACTATACATGTATAAAGTAATGTTATTATTCAATTTAAATTTTGGATTGTTGTCCATCTTAAAGTTGTATTCCTATCTTTTTAATCAATTGGGTTGTAGTCGACTCATTTTATATCTAAGTAGTGTGCTCTACTTTGTAAGCCTAACTACAAAGTTAATTACTTTTGTAGAGTAATGTTTGTGTTTTTCACCTCCATCATGATTTTTTCTCTTAATAGGGTTGCCATACTAAAATCATGGTGTTATGAGTTCATGAATTTTTATTTTTCGATTTTTTTGTGTTTGGCAGTTTATCTCATATTGCTACTATTTTATGGTTATACAACAAGTTAAAAATATATCACTTGATTTAGCTCCCTCTTAGTGTTCCTCATTTCTAACATATACTTTACATTTCATAAATAGATAAAAATAGACATAAGCATTCAAATATAAATATTAATCAATTTATTTGATTAAAATGTTACAATATTATTATACATAGTAGATTTGATATAATAGAAATTACAAAGTTTTCCCTATCATTATTCTATACTTACATTTATTATTAGATAGTATATAATTAATATTAATATATATATTTCATATAATATTTATTTTTAAAAATAGTTTTTATTAAATATATATTAATTAAAATATTTTTATATAATGATAGATGAAATGGATTTATTTAATGGGGCAATTTAAAAATAATGAAACATATATATATATATATATATATATATATATATATATATAACTAGATTTAATAAATTATTAAAATATGAAATAATTATCCCTTACAACGTACCTATTGTACATCAAAGATGGCATTGCTAGTTCATTGTCATCTTATCAATGACTCCACAAAATATATGGTTTTCACCCAAACAAAAAATAAAAATAAAATTACCTCTAAACATAGAGCACTCTCTATTGTACAATTTATATGCACCTCTTATGAATGTATTTTACTTGTATATAAAAGAGTTGAGACTATTTAATACTAGTCTGGGTGCATATAAGTTACACCGTAAACCCCTATAGGGAATTTGAACTTTACTATGATTGTACTAGACCATGCAATATTTGGGGTAGTCCTCAACTTTAATGAATGCAACTTTACAATCCCCCGTGGTACTTGAGGACCTGGTCATTCACATTGTGGAATCAAATAAATGATCTTCTCAATATTTCAAATCACTTGTACGCGTGGAAATAAACAAGGGATGCAAAGCGTCATAGTTCCTACCATATGCGTGATAGTTGTATTGTTGTGGAGGAGGGAGGGAAGGGGTTGGGATTAGGTAATAGTGAGTTAATTGTAAATTGAACATGAGAAAATTACTACTAATTTGTAAATGATGCAAAATCAGGAGAGTTTCATAGTAGAAACTATTAGAGTTCTCCATATTTCTTTACCATTAAATGACAGATATTTTGGATTGGCTTTGCAAAATAGTAGCACTACTAATTATTTTCAAGTTAGAAAATAAATTGTCTTATGATGGCACTGTGATGAAGAGATTCCAAGAAACACCACAAGTTCTTCAATCAAAGTGCTCCACTAAAATCATTAGCATAGAAGAACATAGAATTTGGGACTTTCAATTCAAAAAACTCGTTTGGAATTAAAAGAAAACTTGGGGAATGTTCTTGTCACAGGCAATAGATTACCCTACTAATTACTGTTGATGCCTCTACATAGCATCGTGTTGCTCCATTTCTTTATTGAAGAAATCAAAATGTCTTACTAAAATTTCAAAAGCTATCTTTACATTTAATCAGAGCACACTGAATAAAATAATGTTAATATTTTATCCATGCACTAAGTAAAGAGCCTAGTTTGGTACAAGGTAAAGAGTAACATCAAGCTACAATTACAAAAGAACATCAACTGCTGAATGGATATGCTATCCATGAAGTTATTGTAAAAGTTAATTTTTTAATAAAGTATCTTAAGAGCACATTGAGTAAAATAATGTTAATATTTTGTGCATGCACTAAGTAAAGAACCTAGTTTGGTACAGGGTAAAGAGTAACATCAAGCCACAATTATAAAATAACACCAAATACTAAATGGATACACTATCCTTGAAGTTATTGTAAAATTGAAATTTTTTATGAAGTAACCTAAGACAATATGTGATCAAAAAAATTTAACTAGTTAATGCAACTTTTCATAGTTTTGTTCACAAAGTCTAGCAAATAAAAGTTGAAAACCACACTCCCTTTCACCTTCCACTTATGATTCACCCATTTTCTTACCATCTTAGTCGATGGGTGGAAGGCCACAAAAGTTCCCACTAGACACAGCCTTACATTAGCTAAAACATTATCAACCAAGCTATCAAGGAAAAAAAATCTCCAATCCATCATCTCCGCAGATCACCTTGGGGGCTTCCAGGGAGTTTTGAGTCACTTTTTCCCTTAGGACCATGTCCTCCCAACCTAGGGTTGTGGGGTACAAGCTTACCAAAGATTTCTCCAAGAGATCCCTAGAGAATAGATCTAACACAATAGAGTCCCCACTCGTAGAGAACTCGGGATCCACCACCACTTGGGTACTCCCAATTGAGGTCAAAAATAGTAGTAGGTTAGGGAAAATCTCACAGATTTAGCCTACCTGAGGGGGGCCACCCTAGCTCATTGAAATTCAAACACCAAAAAAGAGGAAAATTTGCAGTCTAGGACCATTCAAATGTTGTTTACTATCATGGTCTTAAATTTTTTAACCCTTGGTTGTAAGCACTACAGGAAAGAAGCCCCACTATTTCAGCAAGGGTTAAAGTTAGCAACTCTCAATTTTAAGAACCCCAGTAGAGAGCAACCCTATGGAGACTTAAACCTTGGTTGTAGGCACTACAGGCAAGAAGCCCCACCATTTCACCAAAGGCACAAGCATCAAAAAATTTAACCCTTGGTTGTAAGCACTACAGGCAAGAAGCCCCACTATTTCACCATTGTTCTTAAGTAGGGTCCTTGTTTTAATCAAGAGGCATATATGTAGCTCTATTTTTCTAATGATATGAGATGTCTTATTGTATTTTTCATAGGCAATATATTATTGCAAACACTTCTACTTAACTATCCATTAATCTTTTTAATTTCTTCCAATTAGATTTTAGTATTTCTATTTTGATTTTTGATTTTAGTTTTTTCTAAGGTATAAATGCAAGATTTTTAATTTCTAAATTCAATAAAATTATTTTACTTTGAATTTATTGGCTCAATTATATTGATCTTATAGGAGCAAATTTGAAGGAAGCACTACCTATATTTTATGATGAATGGATATATAAACATATGAAACTAAAATATGTTTAATCAATTTTTAATTTAAATAAAAGTAAACAAAATACTAATGCAATAACACATTACAAATAAATTTTAAATAGTTTTAATGTTAAATAGTTTATATTAAAAAAGGCTTCATAAAATGTAATTTCAAACAAAATAAAATAAAATTATTTTTAATGATAAAATATTTTATATTAAAATAATTTAATTTTTAAAATATTTAAATATTAAATACATTCACAAAATACAACCATAATTTTGAATCTTTATTATTAATTTTTATATTTAATGAACTACTATATTTGAATTTGAAATAGTTTTCAAAAAATACAACTATAGTACTTTTGATCTTTTTTTTAATTGAAGAAAGCTAAAAAATTACAAATAGAGAGAGCAACGGACAATAGGCTACAAAAAATGTTAAGGACTAACTCAATACTAGAAGACTATATTAGCTAGCTCACAAACTGGTAAAACAAAATACAACCCAGGAACAATGCATAATAGCTAGCTTGTAGGCTGGAAAGACAAGTCACAATCAACATCAACACATTAGAACCAAGTCACAAACTTTAAACAACAACAATACATGAGGAACATTAGGGCTGCACTTGAAACTTAATGAGTTGTTGAAGCTATCTAGAACATTTCATCTCACTAGCAAGGAGTTGTAGAAACTGATATTTAATTTCATCCAACTGCCTTTGGTACGTGGCTTGATTGTGTTGCTTAGTCTTCTTAGTCTTCAAATGAGAACAAAGAAAAACTAATTTATACAAGATATCTAAGAAAAATAGAAGTGTGTCTATTTCCTACTGTAAAAAATGGTTAGAAAATATTGCTTGACATCTACTTTTCCAAATATGTAGCAAGATGCATTGTCTCATAGAATTTGCAACCACATTCTTACAAAGAGCAAGCCCAAGAATTGCTTCTCTCTAGCTTAAAAAATGATATAAAGATGGAAGGAAAATGATGAAACATAATGTTCCATTTAACTTTAGCTTGAGGACAACTCAAAAAATGTGTTTCAAATTTTCAGATCTATGACAAAAAGGGCACAAGGCAGCTTGCAAAGACAAAAACATCAATTTATCCCCGACAGGCAAATTTTGATGTAAACTTTGCCACAATATCTTTGATTGATTAAATTCTTATCCTCCAAATAAACAAGCCCAAAATCCCCTTGGGCATAATCAATGAAATAACCTCTATGAGGTGTAGCATGAAATGAAGAACCAGAATCTAAAACCCATGAATCATCAATACTTTCTAAAGACAAAAGAAAAGCATCCTCTTCAAATTTGTTACTTACCACATTTACCTCCTTGTCTCCATCTAATTTATCTCCTTCATTTTTCTTTCAATTCCAACAATATTTCTTTTTATGACTTGGTTTCCCACAGTACAAGCAGTCATTTAGTCTTCTCGATTGAAACCTCTTCGCCTTTGACTTTCCTCTTGATTTCCCATGATTTCCAAAGTTACTTCCTCTCTTAGTTGTTCTGCCCCTGCTTTGTGCATTCAAAGCACTTCCTAATGTAGATCCACTTGAGGATTTTCTACGAGTTTTCTCACTCAAAACAACACTAATCACATCATCATATTTTAGGGCACTAGATCCAGGAATAAAATTACTCACCGCCATTACCAAGCCATTTTGTCTTTCAAGCAAAGAAAATAAAATCAAGAGAGCTCTAATTTCTTCATCAAAATTGATACCCACAGAAGATAACTGACTAGTAATAGTATTAAACTCATTTAAATGATCTGCAATAGATCCACCTTCTACCATTTTCATATTAAATAAATGCGTCATGAGAAATACCTTGTTTGAAGTGGAGGGCATTTCATACAATGTCTCTAGGGTTTTCATCAACTCTTCTATCATCTTCTCTTTTGTAATGTTAAATGCCACTAATGGTGCCAGGCATAACTGAATGCTTCCAAGTGCCTTTCTGTCCAAAAGATCTCATTCATCATTTGACATGGATCCTTGATTCTTGGCTTTGCCTTCCAACAACTTCTATAAATCCTTCTAATAAAGATAGTCTTCCATTTACATCTTCCATAACTGGAAGTTCTACCCATTAAACCTATCAACCCTTAGCTTACCCTCATCTACCATCACTGCCACTAAACTGTGAGACTCCCACTTAACCGTGAGACTTTCCTGCAGAGAATAACTAAAAGAAAACTAGGCTTTGATACCACTTGTTAGGATAAAACCATGGACATAAATAAAGACTACATGCAAATATAACTAATAATAGAAAATAATAGATCACATAGAAATGAACACAAGGCACCAAGATTTAATGTGGTTCACCCAATCCCTAGGCTATGTCCACCAAACTGCAAGTCCAATATTATTACAATCTGTAATCCCTTATAGCTCAATACCATCGCAAGAAGCAATTTTGCATCACAACATAATGAAAATACATAACCCTAAACCCTTTTATACAAGTATTTTATGTCATTTTAGGGTTACAACATGTCAGCCATATGTTGGCTACAATGTCGGCCACGGCCCAAAAAATTTTATGAAGTATGTAGAGTACTTTCCTAATCAATCACCACAATCTAATAGATAGAGTCTGATTCCATGTGTTGTACCAGTCTTATTAGCACAAAAGAAGAATGTAGAATGGAGGATGTGCACATATTCTAGTGTTATCAACAAAATCATTCTATCTTTTGTGATGCATCTCATCACAAAATTATTTAGCAGCATGCATCTCATTACTAGATCACAAGATTGGGAAAATATAGAATAAAATATATAATATCAACTTCTAATATAATTTTGAGAAATCATTTCATTGATGGTATAGTGAAATTATTTCATATCGAGGATATAATTGTATTTATTGTGATTTCAATATACTAATTGTTTTATTGAGGATATATGTAATAATCCATATTAGTTTTTTTTTATCATGTTTTAACAAGTTAAGGATCACTAACCATATTAATATTTCTCAGAATGGATACAAAGTCTAAATGGCAATCACTCATCAAACTACCTATGCAAGATGTCCCCAATGAGGGAAATGATTTTTTACATGCACAACTAGAGTGGACACCTATTGGACATCATAATACATTTATGGATTTATGTGTTGTTATCCCTCTTGAGAGATTCTCTCACTTTTTCAAGGGAGAAGGTCTATTGGATGGTACAGAAACAACATTCATATGAAAAGAACATAATGAGATGAACTTGACAAACCCTAATAACCATGCTACCAAGATGTATTCAAGGTTTGTTTAGATTTAGTATAATAATTAAGCATGCAATATTCTAATTTTTTAAAATTTATTAATTATAAATTGACATAAATATATTTGTACATGTATATACAGATATCAATGTGCATTTGGACCTGATGATAATAGAAGAAAACCCCAAACAAATATGCAAAGGTTACCAAGGTTCGCAAAGAAAAGGGGTTGTAAAATGCACTTTTGTGTTAGAGTTATGTATGGAATACCAGATATTGCCATCATTACTTATAATGAGTTTAGTCATCAAGATGCTAATGGTGAATTTTATCATGGAAAGGATGACCCTTCTGGTGATCCAAGGAGTATGGTTGCACCAAGATTGTCAAATGAATATAAATCTTATATTGAGTCATTGTTATTGATGGGTGTGGGGGTTTCCACAATATGTGAGCAACATTATTTGGATCCTGGTCTTACGAATTTAATGAATAAGAGGGACACATTTTTGCTAAGAAAAGATGTAATGAATGCATGGAATAGCGTGTGTTCCCTTCGATCACAAAAAAATGAAAAATGATGCCAAAAGTGTAAGTTTATGGAATGCAGAGGAGAAAGACAACTTCTTCTACTATAAAACACCCAACAATGGAGAAAAATTTCCATTTATCATAGGTATTAAAACAACATGAATGCAAGAGATGATGGTGAGATATTCACATAACTCTATTATAGCAATGGATTCCACTTTTTCAACTAACAAATATGATGTGAGTTTACCAATGTCAACTATACTAATATATTTTAGTTTAGTTCATCTAAAATTTATCTAAAATCTTAATTTATTGATTTCTTCATGTGCAGTATGAGTTATATTCATTGCTTGTATTTGATGAACAAGAGGCTAACGTACCTATTGCGTGGGTCGTATCCTCAAGAAATAAAATTGATGATATATATGGGTGGCTAGCAGAAGTTTACAAAAGAGACAAGCAATGTAAAGATGATTGGCAAGTCAATGCATTCATGACCGATGATGCTAGTGCCAAGATTGAAGCAATTAGGTTTGATTATCCTCCAATTATATTTGATATATAGGTTTTCAAACTATACATTTCATTATTTAAACATATAATTTTAGTTTAATAATTGATTGTGTTTGAATGCTACTTATTAATGCTTATAATGTAACTTGTAGATCATCCTTCAATTGTCGAGTACTTTTTTGTATCTGGCATGTACGCAAGGCATGGTTGAAGAATGTCTACAAGTGAGTCATTTCTACTTTAAATACATGTAAAGTTATATTTGTTAACATCATAGTTTGATATTATATTTTTTATTATAGGTTTGTAAGCAATAAGGATGTTGCAACAAATATGTTCACTAGACTAGGTGAGATAATGTATGCCATAAGTGATGATGGAGATGTCACTACTCATCTAATAAAAATATTTATGGAAGAATTCAAAGAACAAAAAGAGTTTATTGATTACTTTAGAAAGACTTGGTGTCATGATGAGAGACGCATTGGTAAGATCATATACATTATTCATTACATTATATTTTTATTTTTATTGCTTGGTTCTTTTATTATATATATATGCTAAGACATTATCATATTTTTGTCATAAAAATGTGGGCAAAAAACTTTAGAGGTTTATCTCACGTAAATCAAGATACTAATGCTTCCATAGAGTCATACCACATGCACATCAAGCGTCACTACTTGACCGATTGTTCTAAAAAATGCACAAGGAGAATGGATTAGCTCATTCATGTTCTTCTTCATAGGGTAGAGCTGTACTATAAAAATAAGAGATACTTGCAGTTATCTGGGTTTCTAACCAACTTCAAAAAGGAAAGATACTACCTAACTTCTTTAGAGAGATCAAAAAGAATAGCAAATACAGATTGCCAACTATATGACCTTCTTGATACACTTAAAGTTAGAACTCAAACCATTTCAACCAAATGGTATCTTGTAAGAAATTTTGGACCAAATTTGCAAGTGTGTGATTGTGAGTGGGCAAAAAGAGGTAACACATGCAAACATGTGCTGAAGATTTTAGATCTACTATAGAGAACCATTATAAATCAGCAAGGTCAAGTGGTTTGTAAGTATCATTTGACAGTTAATTTTAATTATTTATATTATACAATCGATTATTATATTGTTAAGACCTACTTAAACTAATCTTAAATACAGATGATGTTACTGCATTGGTTGAGGATTACGACAAAGTTGGAGGGAATTTTGATCATTAAAACTATAACATTGGTAATAAGAATGTGTGTTTACAAGTAAATATTAAATTATTTTATGGATCAGAAAGTTAAGTGATTTTTTTCCAATTGCAGATGATTCTATACCTTCAGAAGATCAAGATGTGCTTGGAGTCAACATTGGTGAAGATGAGAGAAATGGTAAGTTTTAATACCAAATTTTTTCATAAGAAATATATAGTATTTTGATTTTACAATTTTATTTTATTTTACTACAAATTGTGTGAGATCATTTGATACTTCTCATGATGAACTTCAAAATTGCATTGATTATGTAAATTCATTTATCCAAAATTTGTCAACTAGAGAAGAATATAAAAAACAAATATTCATTCAACATGTTGAGAGATTTAGAAATGAGATACATGCATCTCTTGCTTCAAGTTCCAATTTTGAATCAATTCTTGGCTCAGAGAACATGCCTATGAGGTGAAAGAAACCATGGTTTAGTCCAAGCAAAATGTGTAAGCGTCGATCTATTCATTAAAAAAAAAAAAGAAAAAACCTATGACTCAAAACTTAAGTGAAAGAGTTGATGAACCTAAAAAATTTCAATTCCCTTCTATACGCTCTAAAAAGAAAAAGGGAAAAAAGTCATTAATCGTTCAAGCATAGCAATACAAGGAGAAAGAGTTATTCTATCACAACAAGGTAAGTACATTTATTTTAAAGTACTTTAATACTTTCAACATATAGCTCAATACTTTTTATTTTTATTTCATATGTTGAACATGTGTCAATATAGGTTTGGTTGATCAAGGAGAATCTCCACGACGTCGATTGCCTTTCTCTATTGATTTGAACCAAACAATAATAGATGACACACAAGTACTAGATGCTAATTTACTCACTATTAACTATTTTTATTAAAATTGATTACTTAGTTCACATTTCTAATTGCATTTAATGCTTTATCAAATAATCAAGATGTATTTTGTGGAGATCAACCATCAATGCCAAAGGTTATTCATCCTCAAACATTTCAACAAACTTGTGGAGGTAATGGAATTTTGATTTTTCTTATTGTTACATAATGTGATATAGATTATGAGAACAATATTCTAATTTAGAATTTGTTATGATAGAAAAAATAAAAATTTGAAATTATATTTGAGTTTTTAGTTTATAATTTAATTTTATCTAAATGGATGTGTTAAATGTGCATTGTTGTATTAGATGATCAACAAACTAATCAACAATATGGGTTGCCCTTTTCTATTGATCTTAACCAAAACACAAGAAGTGGAGATGGTAAGGAAATTATGAAATGATATTAAATTTTCTAAGACCTTATTTTTAAATGAATTTTATAACTAACTCATTCATTTTGTAGGTATTGATGATATCTATATGGAGGATTGTGGCCAATAAATTTTGAGACAATCATTTAAGTCTATAAAACTTTATATAAACGTATTCATAAGTATATTTGTATGGACACTTTATATGGCTATTTTATAAAGCCTCATTAGTGTTCCAATCTGTGGTTAGAGTTTGAATAGCTAGAAGATATAAGGGAAGCCTTTTGGGTTTCTTAACAATTTTAGTTTAGGGATTACACTTTACACATGTTGAATATTATGAGTAACGAATGAGGGTTTTCTTTTTGGTTCTTTCCCTCAGGAACTCTTTTTGAACCAGTTTATTTATTATAATATATGGTGATACTGTACTCTTGTTAAGAAAAATAATAACACTCATTGAAATTAGACCACTAGTATGTACATGGAAATTCCACCTCTTATTTTTTATAATTAGTCAATTACTTTTAATAAGTCATATTACTCCCCCTCTCTCTCTCTCTCTCTCTCTCTCTCTCTAAATTAATTAATTAATTAATTAATCTTGAGATAATCATTATAGTTTATCAAACTTTATATAAATGAATTCATGATTATATTTGTATCGACACTTTATATGGTTTTTTTGTAAAGCCTCATTAGTGTTCCAATATGTGGTGAGAGTTTGAGTGTCTAGAGGATATAAGGCAAGCCTTTTGGTTTCGTCGACAATTTTAGTTTAGTGATTACACTTTGCACATCTTGTATATTATGAGTAATGAATGAGATTTTTCTTTATGTTTCTTTCCCTCAGGAGCTTTCTTTGAACCAATTTATTTATTATAATATTTTATGATATTCAATAAGTAGTGTAAAATTGGATCCATTCAATATTCAATAAGTAGTGTAAAATAGTTGGCCAAATACATTATCCAAAATTATGGATGAGGACCACAAATTATATACTGAAGAAATATATAGAATTTGGATGTTAGATAGAGAATGTATCTGAAATCAAGTAATAATCACATCATAACAAATTGAAGGTAGCTCTTGAGTCTACAAGCAATACAAAGTTATAACAGTGTATATCTATGAGTTACATTTTTACTCTCTATTTGAAAGTTTTGGGGAAATTCAACATTAAAAGCAATATGATGAAGTTTTTTATATCACAAATATTAAAACAATAAATACAAAGGATGTATTTAAATAATTAGAGTTTGACATAGAATTGGTAGGACATGATTAAACAATTGAGAGTCATTCAAAAATTAGGCTTGGAGATTCTAATTGAACCCAAGTAACAAAACATAAATGTCACTTGTAGGTTTGAATTTATTCATTATTAAACTATCAAAGTAATTAAAAAATGAAAAATAATTGAAAAAAGAAACACAACTATCGCAAGTGTTTAAATATAATGAATAAAACACTAAACATTAATTCTAAATATGTAAATAACTTTTAGAAAATAAAAAATATATAATTTTATAACAAATTATTTATTGCAATTCTGAATAGTATTTTACAGCAAAAAGAGGGGTAAAAATTTATTAAGACAGAAAGGAATACAACAAGGAGAGCTCAACAAGGAGCTCGATCCTGAGCAAGAAGATCATCAAATTCTTGCACCATCTCAAAGGACAGTTGCCTCCTATCCCTAATATTCCAACCCAGATCATGACTAGATGCCCATTTGGCTAAACAATCAGCAGTTCTATTCCATTCACGAGGAATATACATGAACCTAATGAACTGAAAAGAGGAAGAGAAGAAAAGAATCTGCTTAACAACAGTGGCCAGCTGCCAACTAACATCCTCAAGCTCTTGCAAAGAAAGCATGTTCACCACCACCTAGGAATCAGACTCACAGATAATCTTACTCCATCCCATCAAGCAACACTATTCCACAGCATATAAAATAGCCTGAGCTTCCATGAGATTGTTAGTATAATCACCCTTATGAACTGAGAAGAAAAATTTAACATCCCCAGAACTACAATGAGCCACTCCGCTAATGCCAGCTAGACCAGGATTCCCACGGGAAGAACCATCAGTGTTAATTTTCAGAACTCCACAGGGAGGAGGAGTCCAGTGCCCATCCTGGTTAACCTGACCCTTCCTCTAATGGTGAAGCTACCTGGACATAGAAGGAAACCTATGAGCTGTAGCCCCATCCTGCACATGAAAATTGAGGCAATTACAAATAACAAGATCAACCGGATCCATACCCCCATCAAGCTCACACTTCACAAGAATAGTTTCCTGAAGAGAATGTGATATTTTCCACCAAAAATGCAAAACACCAAGCCGAACATCTTGGAATATGCGACGATTCCTCTCCAACCAGATATGCCAAAGCATGAAAGATGGGCCAGCAATCCAAGCAGCATGGAGAAAAGAAGACTTGGAGGGAGCAGTACCCAAGCAGGCCTAGAACTCAGGCAAAGAGGAAGCATGCTGACAAGAGCAACCACAAGCACTCCACCAAAGGTGCCATATCTTAGTAGAATAGGAGCAATGGAAGAATAGATGGGAGACAAACTCCTCTCCATTACCACACAAAACACAATAAGAGGGACCCTGAAATCCACGTTTACAAATATTATCCCAGGTAAGACAACAGTTGTGAGCCACTAGCCACATGAAAAAATTGCACTTGGACCAAGAAACTTTATTCCAAACTTGCTTCCACCAAGGGACCTCAACATCCCCAAATAATTGTCGAGTTATCTCCTAATACCCAGCAGAGACATGATATTTACCAAACAAGGTACCGCCCCAAGCCAAAACATCTGGACCAAGCAAAGAAGAACACTCTCTAGAGGCCAGAATTTGAGAAAGCTCCTGACGATCCATGTCTGTACCTCCAGGAGGCCAATCAGAAGAATGCTTCCATCTGTAACCAACAACAGGTCCCAATTGATAAGGAGTCTTGTAATGAGCCACTTTAAATCCCATCCAGCGGCAAGAAAAGAGTCACAAAGAGGCTGAAGATGAGGGTATATGGATAAAATGGAAGGGAATCCATCCCAAGCATCAGACCAAAACAAAGCCTGAGAGCCTCCTTAACATATCCAAAATAGACCCCTCTTTACCAACATCGCACCTGTCTTCAAATTATGCCAAACCATTGAGCCATGACCTTCAAGAGGAAGTGCAAAAATAGAACAAGGATTAGCACCATGAAAATATTTATGAGTGATAATACGAGCCCAAAGTTGATGTTGTCCAGAGCACCATCGCCAATAAAGTTTAGCAGCCAAAACTTGACTACTCAATAGAGCAGATCGAAGACCAAGACCACCCTCCTTTTTAGGCCTACAAACAGTTGCCCAATTAACCAAGCTCCATTTAGTACTACGCAAATTACCACTCCAAAGGAATTTTTGAGAAAGAGCATCAAACTCCTTGAGAAAGTAAATAGGTGCAGCGTGAACCATGCTTCGATAAGTAGGAAGAGCTTGGATAACAGCTTGAAGAAGAGTAACCCGAGCAGCAGTAGAAAGCCATCTATGAGTCCAATGATTTACCTTATCCTGAAGCTTGGTAATCAAATTTTGCCAGAAGAGACGTGGCTGCCTAGAAACAGCAATAGGGATGCCAAGATAAGTCAAAGGAAGTGATCCTATCTGAAACCGTAGGATACCAACAATCCTGTGCTGAATAGAATCAGGAGTGTTAAAAAAGTAAATGGAAGATTTTTGCTTATTAACTTTCTGGCCTAAAGCTGCCAAATAAAGGTCCAAAGCATGTCGAAAGGCTTCAGCTTCCTTGATCCTAGCAAGACCAACAAGAGCAGAATCATCAACAAATTGAAGATGGGAAAGAGAAGGTAAGCCATTACCCCACCGCCAGCCTTGAATAGAATTCTAGGACACCTGATGCTTAATGAATCTACCCAAGCCTTCAGCCATGATGATGAATAGATATGGGGAGAGAGGGTCACCCTGGCGGAGGCCTCTAGAAGCACCAAATAGTTGAGAAGGTTGACCATTAATAAGAACAGAAAAAGAGGCAGAAGTAACACAACTCATAATCCAACTCACCCAGTCAGAGCTAAATCCAAAAGAAAGAAGAATACTCCTTAGGAAGCTCCATTTAACTCTATCGTAGGCCTTAGCCATATCTAGCTTAACAAACATGGCTCGCTCCCTTGAAGTAGCTATAGAGTGAATAGCCTCAGTAGCAATAACCACCCCATCCAAAATTTGTCTGCCAGCAACAAAACCACCTTGTTC
This sequence comes from Cupressus sempervirens, assembly GCA_028749045.1. NCBI lineage: Eukaryota > Viridiplantae > Streptophyta > Pinopsida > Cupressales > Cupressaceae > Cupressus > Cupressus sempervirens. The sequence continues at coordinate 331,856,958 of CM053789.1, forward strand.
TTCTAAGATAATAATGGGAAGCCACCTTTTCAATCTCTCAACAATCAACTTAGTAATAACTTTGTAAACCACATTACATAAGGCAATTGGTCTAAAAAACTCCAATTTATTAGCACCCTCTCTCTTAGGAATAAGAGTCAAGAATGTAGAGTTCAAAGCTCAAAGCATCTGCTTGCTAGCATAGGATTCTTTAACCACCTCCAACAAATCATGATTAATGATGTCCCAAAATTCCTGAAAGAATTCAACTGGAAATCCATTAGGATAAAGAGCCTTCCCCTTAGGCATGCCAAAGACCACCTCCTCCAGCTCTTTCAAATAAATAGGACGCATGAGATAATCATTCATTTCCTGAGTGATAAGGGAAGGAATACAGGACAAAATAAAATTTTCTTCATTATCAGCAGGAGGAGAGTCCTCAAAGAAGAGGGTAGAGAAGTACCAAATAGCCTCCTGGAACAAAGTTGGAAAGGAATTCAGTTGGATACCTTGAGAATTAACCAAAGAAGAGATAGTGCTCTGATTCCGGCGAGATTGCACTGTTTTATGGAAAAAGGCAGTGTTACGATCACCTTCCTAGAGCCAATCAACTCTAGCCTTTTGCTTCCAAAAAATTTCCTCTCGAAGTTCTCATTCTTCTAGAGCTCTAGAAGCAAGGGATTCAGCCTTGCCAAGATCCTCTAAGAAACCTCGATCTCTAATCTCCCTTGTGATGACATCAAGATCTTCTTGAGCAAGCCTCTTCATAAAGTGAAGGTTCCCAAAGCATTCCCTATTCCATATCTTGAGCTACCTTTTAACATATTGAAGCCTTTTAGAAAATGAGAACATTGCAGTACCATATGCAGGAGCACCATCTTTCCACCAACAGAAAACACAATCATGAAGAGAGGAGTCTGGAAGCCACATCAACTGGAACTTAAAAGGAGGATGCTTCGGAACATAAGCCCCTATAGCGGAAAATTTGATTGGCCAATGATCTAAACCCCTCCAATCAAGGATTTCTGAAGAGATAGTAAGGGTGCCACTAACCCAAAAGCAAGAAATAAGAAATCTATCCAGACATTTTGAGATAGCAGCAACACCAGTCCTGCGATTATTCCAGGTATAGAGACCATTAGAAGGCTTAACATTAGAGAGATGCAAAAGAGATATATATTGTCGAAGAAGATCAGAAGAAGGCCCCAATCTAGCCAAACCACCATGCTTCTCCTCCAAACTTAAAACTGAATTGAAGTCCCCTGCTAACACCCAAGGATGATAAGGATGACAATTTCTAACATATTGAATATGTTCCCAAAGTTCCTCCTTTCCCACAAGATCAACAGGTGGATACACATTAGTAACCATGATTACCTCTCTTTAGTCTAGAGCAAAAGCTGCCATAGAGAGAGCTGAGCGAGAAGACATCCAGCCAAGAGGAGAAATTTTTTGAGGATCCCAAAATATAGTTAAACCACCCGCACTTCCTATTGCCCCAACACACTGGCATTGGCCACGAGACCAAATACTAGAGGCATGTTGGACCATAGACTCCACAGAGAGCTTAGTCTCTTGGATACAAAAAACATCAGGGCTATGATCAACCACCAAGTTATGAATAGCCTTTTGTCTAGGGATGCTATTCAACCCCCTTACATTCCATGAGAGAATAATCATCATTGGGTAGAATTGGGAAAATGAGAATCCAAAGGTTTCACTTAACCAGACTCAATCAATATATCTCCTGTGAGTTTAATCTTCTCTTGGTCTATTTTGCACCCACTCCTTAGAGGGGGAGTAGAAGAAGCTTGCTTAAAGGGTCGAGACATCAACCCCAAGGGGAGAGGAGAACCCTTGCCCTTACCTGATGGTAGCACATCCTTAACCAAGTCAGCTAAAACAACATCATTATCCTCCAACACTGCAGGAGTCACCAGAGCCTCTGTCACAGGAGCTACAGGGACCTCACAGTTTTGATATACTACAACTTGGGATTCCCCACAAGCATCATTAGGAACAGATCTCTCATCTGGGAAAACTAGATTAGAAGAGATAGGAGGAGGAATACCCTCCTCTAGAACCATACTATCCAGCACCTCAAAGCGGTTAAAACCTGAATCAGATAATCTTTCTTTCAAAGGCCTCTTTTGACCACGTCCCTTAGCTCGAGGGCGAACAGGGGTAAATCCATCCTTATCTTGCATTTGAGCCTTACCCTTACCTATAGCATTTTGCAGATTCATCCCCTTCGTAGTATTAGCCATTTGAGATTGTCTTTTCCCTGTAGTATCTGCCAAACCACCAATATTGCCAGCTATAGAACCATCCACTCCTTCGAAACTTGAGTTACGGGGGCACTGACGCAATAAATGACCATATCATGACAAATCTGGCAACGAAAAGGCAGAGATTCATAATCTAACTGTTGCACCCAAGAAAAATCCCCCATACAAATTTCCAAAGAATCTGGTAATGGGTTATTCAAATTAATTTCAACACAAATTCTAGCATAAGAAATAACCTTTTTATCGAGGGATTGATGTGCGATCGCAACCGGCTTCCCCAAAAAAGCAGCAATTTGTCGAAGGATGTCTTCACGCCAAAATTCCAAGGGAAGGCGAGGCAAGCGAACCCAAACTGGCACTGTTGAAGGGAGATCCTCAGAAAAATTAAAACCTGAATGCCAAGGTTTGACAAATAACCCCACATGGTTGTAGAAATACGGGCCTCCTTCAAAAACACGATCCCGATCAGACATGCAAGAGAATACAACAAAAAATAACTATTCCCCGCCAACATAATCTCCATATCGCCTTGCACCTGCCATGAGCGGTGGATCCATGCCTCAAGAGCGGATAGGGAAATTCGAATTCCAAGAAATTTGCATATCAAAGCATGCTTGGTCCAATAATCAATGTCCTCCATTACAGCCGTTGGAGGAATAACCAGAATAGGGCGATCATGGCTATGCGAAAAACAACCATTAACTTTTTTCAGCTTGGAGCTCTCCCCTGAATAAAACGATTTAGATCGCATTGCATGCATAGTTGGAGAAGAACCATCTGTTCTCACCAACGGAGAAGAAATCCCAGGCCCTGCCATGCAAACAATAAAACCCCAATCCAAAATTGACTACAGAAGATTTCCAAAAACACCGACGTAAATTATGTCCAGTAGCTAGCAATCCAAACAGAACAGAAAAATAGTAAAGATCAAACACCAAGAATAGGCTAGGGGAAAAACCCTAGCCCAGTTGGCAGCCAACGCTTCTCCACATTCTCCCTGTAATATCAAAATTGATTTTTTAATTAGTTCACTGAATAGTATTTTTCTTAAATAACATTTTCATTATTTTTCCCATCTCAAGACCTCGTTCTCATATTTTTGTATAATAGATTATCTATCTATCTATATATATATAATATCAAAATTAATTAAATAAAATATACATTTCTAAAAATATTTATAAATTCATTACAAGAATGATGAAAATAGATATCTTTAATACATTAATCTTTTACATTTAAATTATATAAAAAAATTAATTAATTTAGTTTAAATAAATTAAAACTAAAATTTAAGATCTTAATATTCAATTTAAGAAATAATACAAACTTTTTCTAAGAAGGTGGATTTTATTGTAATTCTATAGTTTATTTTCTAATAGAAAAAAATAATGTGAATAGATCAGGCCTTATGATTATGTTTGACGAGTTTTGGAGTATAACTTTATGAAAATGAATTGAAACTTTCAAGGAAATATTATACAGATGAATAAGAAGAACGTGGTAAATAATATCAGTTTTAGTAATAAGTTTTAGGGCGTATGAAAATGGGTGAAGTAAAATGATGATATTTATGAGTACTGAAGTATTTGAGATTAATTGGTTGTGTGGAAGATAAGAAAGTACCCAGTTTTAAAGAGTTCAAAATAAAAATTGAAATCTGTTTGTTTGTTGCAGGCAATCTTGGATGAATTAAATTCTCGACCTTCCTCAACACGTCTATTTTGTCTATCACCATCAGAGATGAGTACGGCCGCAGGACAGGAAGATGGCATGGACGCAAGCGGTAGATGGCATGGGCAATCGGCATGAGAAGGGCAACGATTATCAAGGTAGGAGGATCGACTGCCTAGATCATCGAGCTCCTTGACCACCATGCTTATTCCTGCCATGTCATAGCCCTCCACTAACAGTCACGTGAGCACGTGAAATGGAAGCCCAACTTGGTCTAGGCTGATTAGTAGGTGTAGGTTAGGAAGGGTTAAGGGGTAGTTAGTAACCATTAGTTATAAAATTAATAAGTTGTGATAATGGTTAGTACTTTATTGTTAATTTAGTTTGGTATTTGGTAAATTATGTTTACTATAGTATTGATTCAATTTAGTTAGTATATGTTTAGGATTTACTAATGTTAGTAAGGTGTACATACTTACAAATTTTATAATAGTTAGTAATGAGTAGTTATGACTTAGTTGATAGTGTTTAGATGGTTAGATTTGGAGTAATATTATATGATTTAATTTTTTTTAATTTGATTAGAATTTTAAACTATTTTATAAATATCAAGTTATCCTAGTCGATTTTGTCTTTAATGGTTAAGTATAGGAACCAAGAATATGTAGTTAGGATATTAATGATATGATTTAAGATTTTTACCCATGGTAGAATATATATATATATATATATATATAATTTTTCTAGGGGATTTATTTTAGCAATGTTCATGGACTTAATAATGGGTTTTAGTTATAGAAGGGGTCATGTGTTAGAGTTGAATAGTGTTAGGAGAAGGAAGATGTTTTTTGTGGTTTCAAGTTGTATAATGTAAATTATTAATTGATAACTTGATAAGATGAGTCAGATTCTATTAAAGATCAATTGTAAGTCGTAAGTAGATTTGGGTTAGATATTCAATGTTTTAAATTACTTCTAAATAGGTTATGATGATAATCAAAATTAAGTATTAGTATGTTATGATGGATTAACCTTGAGAGGCAGAATTCAACTCTCCTAAAGATTAACCTAGTATAATGAAATGAATATTAGGTATCATATCAACCTAACAGAACTTATGTTATTGATCAAATAAAATGTTGTACATAATGAAATGTAATTAAGATTGGCTTAATTGTTAAATATGTTAAAATTCTAGATGTGTCAATAATGTGGTGTTCTTCCAAAAACAAGTCAGAAAGTGAAACATATCAATCAAACCTTATGAGAACTAAACCTTGTGACTCAAAGACTATCATTATCATGTTATCATCTTTCCATAACTTATTCAATATAATCATCTAATTCTTATATCCCAACCTAGGTGTTCTTGTAGTACTGGAACCTAGGGTTTCAAACTTGTTGGAATATTCAAATATAGAAAGAGTACTTATGAGAGGGGGGGTGAATCATAAGTATCATACTTTAGACAAAAAAATTTAACTGAAAATAAACTACATGCATGAAAATACACCAAATAAACATGTAACAAAACACATGCATCAGTAACACTTAACGCTGGAATTTGGTAACCCAGAAACCCTCCAGGAATAAGAAGGTAAAACTGGGGTGGGGATGATACCCATAAAAATTACTGCAGCAATATTGTTCAACCACTTCTGATGGTCTGCCCTGTTAAAGGCTTTACACTGTGTCAATAGTGACCTGGTTAGAGGCTTTCAAACACTTAACATGAAGTGTTACCCTGTTAAAGGATTTTATCACCTAGTTAAAGGATTTATCAAAATAGCTGTTAAGCTAACCTATCACCATAGGATTTTCATTCTAATACAATTGCTAGAAAGTATTAGGTACAATAAACTTGACTGATTACAATCCTTGATTGCTGATTGCAGGCACTTGTTCTGCTTTCTCTGATTTGGATCCTTTTGTGATCTGATAATCCTCACTTCTGAAAATAGAATTCCTTGTGAACCCTTGTATATCTTCTCATACCTCTCATCTCTTAAATTTTACAATGAAGTTTCATCTTCCTTATAAAGACATTTGAAGATTTAGGGTTAGGTATGGATCTACAATCCATATTCAATCTTCATTTTCCGCTCAATACTTATCTTTTGCTGATTGGTTGCATGCCTTTAGCATTTTCTTATTGGCTGCATGCAAATTTCATAGGAAAAATAAAAGATTCAATCTCATCATTAAATCCTTCGAGATTTACCTTATGTCGGCTATAAAAACTATTTGCATCATAGTTTGTGAAATTACAAACTCTTATGCTGATATACTAAGTTACTTGGCTCCTGAAGTATTGCTGATGCTCGGCACATGCTATTTCCTAGATAGCTCAGCACTTAAACAAAATTGTATTCCTCGGCACCTTATGTTACTCGGCACTTGTTAACACTAGGCACCTGATCTTCACTCGGTATCTGATCTTCACTCGATATCTGATCTTCACTCGGCATCTGATCTTCACTCGGCATCTGATCTTCACTCGGTATCTAATCTTCACTCGATATTTGATCTTCACTCGGCATCTGATCTTGACTCGGCATCTGAAAATTACTTAGCACATGAAGATCACTCGGCATGCATGATGTACTCGGTATCCAATATGGAATATGATTAAGTGTGTTGGGACTCAAGTGTCAAAAACATTATGATGTTAACAATCTCCCCCTTTGACATGAGTGACAAAAAAACACTTAACTGACCTTATAAGTACATTTACTTAATCTGATTGGTATGTACATATTGAGAACTTTGATCAAAATTTGTGACTTACAATCTTACAATATATACCTCAAAAATTTTGTAACTCCCCCTGAGTTGATTGTGCCTTATATGTATATCAATGCTCCTCCTTTGTATTAATTTATCTCATATCTGTATCTCCCCTTATTAATCTGTTTCTCCCCCTTTTTGATCTGTATCTCCCCTTATTTGATCTATATCTCCCCCTTTTTGACACTTATGTCAAAGAATGTTTAAGGGTTAAGACCATATTTAGCCAAAAATGTGTTATTTACCTCCATAATCATTCTGAGAGCTGCATCCCAATTGTTCAAAGCGATTTCTAGTGACTTATGCTGGATAGTAGTCTCGGCAGCAAGTTGAATAAGTCCATCTAATGTAGAAAGATTTAGATCTTTCTTGAGTACATTTTCAGCATATACTTGCTCTTTATGGAGTATCTCTAAATGTGGGGTAATGGAGGACTGGAGCTGTATTACTTTGGCCTTAATATTGGCCTCATCTATTGTTAAGACAGCTATTTCTTTGTGAGTGTGAAGTGATTGAGCAAAATGCTTCTCACTTTGAGCTGGATCACTTGGTAACTTCATGCTTGAAATGTTTAAATTTCTTTCCAAGCTCTGTATCTTTTGGCTTGTTTCTTGTGTGAAATATGAAAAATCAGACAACTTTTTATATAGTGAGAATATATTCTCAAGTACCTTCTTTACCTTATCAATAAGCTTTGCCAATTCTACTTGTGACAGTGCAATTTGTCTTGATATTTTCTCATTTACTTTCCCTTGAAATTTTCTTTATGACCATTCCATAAGTTTTGCATTGGTTTCTAGGTCTTCATTTGTCACCTGGTCAACAATATCTGTTAGTTGCTCTGTGATATGCTTTGACTCATCCGATGATTGCAAACTAAAGGCATCCATAAAGATTTCCTTGATCTCATAAAGTGTTTGCTTATTTTTATACTCTTTCCTGAGTATTTCTTGTCTTTTCCTTCTATTTAGTGCATCCTGCACCTGATTGATTTGATCAATGGTTATTGATTTTGAGTCATAGCTCGGTATGACTATCTCTTCATCTAATTTAGGGTCTCCATAGTGAAGTACCCTTGCAACTCTGGCAGTACTGGATGATGGTACTGAAATCTACAATGGCTGGTGTGAAGGAGTTCCCGAGGTAGGCAAATTTATTAATGTTTGAATTGCCTCCTGTTCTTTAGGGGTTTTTACTATTTCCTCCTCCTTCTGTCTACCATGATCAATTATTGTTATCTGTGGAAGTGCACCTTGTGTTTGTGCTATAGGATCAGATGTAATGGTCTGTCCTGTTTGTTCCTTTCCTTGTTCTACAGCCGCACTTTGCTTTTGTCTTGCAGCATCAATTATACTAGTTGGTATTTCAAATTGACTACTATTAGTTGTGATAGAAGGTGGTTTTTGTGTATTCACCTTATCTTTAACTGTACTTTCTACTAGTTTTTGTAACTCATCTATACTGACCAAAACTGAATCTATACATAATATTGCTTGTTGTGTTGATTGATCAAGAATTTTTTTCAGATCTTCTGCAGTTAGTGGATTGATATTCTGACCAGAAGTATCAGGAACATCAGTAATTGTTATAGTATCCACAGGTGGGATGGATGCTTGTGGAGGGTTACGGGGTGGCAATTGTGTGTCTTGGACACTTTGTTCTGGTTGCTGCTCTGGCTCAGCTATTGCCATTATATCCTATTTTTGTGTTTCTTCCTCCTTTCCATCTTTCTTTTCTTCTTCTCTTTTCTTTTCTTCTTCTTCTTTCCTTTTTCTCCTCTCCTCTATTGGTATAGCTACTTCTTCCTTGTATTCTTCCTCAAGAAAATCTTTAATCTTTTTATACAAATTCTTCCATGATTTCATTATTCTTTGAACAATCTCTTCCATTCTGTTTTGAAGTATAAAGAATGCCCTATATTTGGGTGTAAACCTATTATTATGCCTTTTGACTACTTTGCTGACTTGTTCTCTGGTCAAATCCGGCAATACACTGGCTAGGGTTGGTTCCCTCATCTCCTTCTCCATTTATAAGCAAAAATGCCATCTATCTTCTATAATTTTTGACAGCTCCTTTGGCAATTGACCATCTAGTTCAAGTGGGGTGTACTTGAATTGTGCCATCATTCCATACACTATTTCTTCTATCTTATTTTGTTCTTCTTTTGTAAATTTACTAAAATCAACTTTATTTAAATTATTCAAGTCACCACTTGCAATATTTTTACATAGGGTATCAACTGATGAATTGCTTACCTCTTATGTTTGCTCTTCGTCATCAATGTCAAGTTGAGCCACATACTTTCTTCTTTTCCTCAGCTCTTCTTGAGATTCCTTGACTTGTTTCTTCTTGGCAACTTCCTCTTTAGCCTTTTGAGTAGAGGCTCTTGTTGATGCTCGTGTTGTTGGCTTTTGAGGTGATGGAGTGGCAACTTTCTTCGTTCTGGGCTTGGCTGAAGGTTGTTCTGTTGCCTTTCTCTTCTTTGGCTCGACTTCAGTTGGTGCTTCCTTGGCTTCTTCTTCCTCTGCACCTTCCTCCTTGTCTTCTCCAAAACTTTGGGTTAGTTCTATTGGCCCTTGTTCCTACTCATCTTCATCCTCACTATCATCTTCTTCTTCTTTTGCCTCAGCCTCAATTTCATTGCCAAACTTCTTCTTGATCTTCTTGATTAATTTATCTTTCTTCTTCAATGTAGAAGCAATTTTTAATTCCATGTTTATTTTTTATCTTACCACATCATAAGTGCCAAAATGTGGTGCATTTTTATCTGCTTCCTCTGCCAATAATGCAGTTATTGTTGCTGATGCCTCATCAATATTGATTTCGTATCCAAATGGCCTTAGCCATCTTACCCTTGGAATTACTGCTTGGATGTAAGTAAAATCTATGTCAACTAAGAAACATATGTCATTTGTATGCTTTTCTACTAATGAAGCTGGTATCCTTGACCTTTGCTTCATGGATTTCTTGAAATCCTCAAAATAGCTTGTCATCAAGGTATCAAAATTTTCTCCCATTTGCTCTATATATTCATTAATTTGTACAATGATGGTTTTGTCCTTCCTCCATGCTACTTTACCAAAAGAAGGAAATTCATTATGTACATAAAAGAATATGCAAACTAAGATTGCTCCAAATTTGCATTGTGTTCCCTTTGTTCTTCTTATGGCAGCTAGGTTTTCATTTATCTGTTGCAGTTGCAGCTCTGCAAGATCATAAGTATGATCCTTTTTCACCAATTTGTAACCTACATCTATTGCAATGCATGGTACACTATTGAGTCTATTGGATTGATAGAATTTGTGAGCAATGACTCTAACAGAAAATTCTACTAGAGGATCCTGTATGGTATGAATTGGCATTCCTCTTTTGTTCCATTGTACACCAGTATTCCTTTCAATGACCTCCTTTGATTCACTTCTTAGGGTCTTGTACCGATCTAGGGTTGGGTACCCTATTACTCTATGTATAATTTCCTTTGTCAATTTGATGGGCATATCTTCTAACCACAAGTTTCCACCATGGATTCTGCTCAATACAAGTCTAATCCATTCAGTTTTGAATACGGTGGGAAAACTAAAATCTTGGGTCAAACCCTTCCTTTCAAAAATTTTAAATTGTTCTTTCAGTACTCCATCTACACATAATTTATCATAAGCTTGTCTAATTTCCATGTCTCCTAGAGCTCCTATCTTGCAATTGTAACATTTCCTCACATCTTGAACCATTACAACTTTTGGGGGGATGTGGGAGAGAGCTCCGGCTGGGTCATTTTTGTAGGCAACTTTAGGAATAGGGCGGAAATTAGGTTGCTTCACTTCATTTGAAACTAATTGGACTTCAAATGACTCATTTTCTTGGGTTTTCTTTGAACTTGACGCCATTATTGCGAACTAGGGTTTATACAACAAATGGGTATAAAACTGCATAGCTCGGCACAAACAAAAATACCTTTAGATCAATGGAAAACGTGTTGAATGAGGTTGCAATCTGCTTGAAATACTGGATTCTATCTATGAATTCGCTTAGCTCTCTTTCTTCTCCTTTGCTTCTTGATCGCGATGCAAAAAACTGATTGAAATCACGATAATATACCCTAATTTTATCACATTGAATGCTCAACTGCCAACTCGGCTTCTAAAGAAATTTTGACCTAACTCGGCTTCCACTATATTTCACTTTTACTCGGCTTCTATTGGAGTTATCCAACTCGGCATCAATTTTCAGCTCGGTCGCTGTTGGGAGCTCGGCATCAACATTTAGTTTTTGTCTTGACATCTTGTTTCATGTAGATTTATACTTTGCTTAGCTTCTTTTTCTTGGGACTGATGTATGATATAGCTTTTTAAATCAGTCCTATGTACTTCTTGTGCTTAGTTTGATGAAGTATGATCACTTAACCCATTGGGTGAAGTGATCCCTCCACTTGATGTGTTGCACTCTTCCTTCTTTTTCCAAGTCTTATTCATTTGCCCTCTTATCTTTTCAACATCAATCTTTTGTTTTCTTTTGTTATCTTCAGTCTTGGGTGCCTTTGATCTTGTAGGACAGTTTCTGCTGATATGACCAGTTTTCAAACAACTGAAACATGTAGTTTGATTCAACCATCTTTTGTAGTTTCGTTTGAAATGTGTTCTTATACAGTTATGTGGTATATGTCCATATTCTTGACAATAGTGACAACTGTACCTGGTGTTGTAATCCCAATGATAATGGCTTCCATTCCCTTCTGTTTTTGCTGGTTGATTTAATGTCCACATAGGTTTTGATCTGCATTCAAATGCCTTATGTGCATACTTTTTGCAATTATAACAATGTCCATCAAATCTTTGAGTCCTTATGATATTGGATCTGCAATTTTGTGTCATATGTCCTTGCATGTTGCACTTGTGACAGAAACTTTTGGGTATGTTTGATTGATTGAATCTTCTACTCCTACACACATTAGTTGTATGTCCCTTCTTATTATACAAATGACAAGTGGGTTTTGAATTCTTACCTTTATCACTTCTTTGTTCAGCACTCTTTGATGATTCTCCAACTTCAGTGCTATTGTATCCTAGTCCTGATGTATCATGGGTAGATTTTGGTGATTTCAGCAACTGTTCAAAATACTTGATGGCTTCACTTGATTTATTGAGATTCTCTGCTACCTCTTTTTCTCTATTCAATTCATTCTGCATTTGTTCATTCTACATCTTCAAGGTAGAGATCTCAATATCTTTTACATTGAGTTCATGATGAAGGTTCATCATTTGAGCAAGTGTATCCATCTACATGTTTGAGATCCTTGTCAGTTCAGTACATTTTTCTTCAAGTCTGTTTGCAAGATTTCTTTTATCATTTCCCAACATCACTTTGTCTTCAACTGCTCTTTTCTTGTGTTCAGTAATTTCACATATCATTATGGCCTGTGATTCATGTTCCATCTTAAGAGATCTTATCTCATCTGCTTGGATTTTTTTTTTCTCCATCAATTCTGCTATTGTTGCATCAAACTCTTTAGTGTCTCCACTAGAAAATATGTTGGTGGTATCAATCTCCTTGTAGTGTATATCATTTTCATCTATGGCTAGATCCTTCCTCTTTTTTAATGAGTTTCTCAACTTGTTTCTAAATTCCTCCAAGCTATGCAAAGCAAGTTGCACATCTATCACCTGATTTTCAATGATCTTTCCAAGTTTGAAAGCTTCCATCTTTAGATCTTTTCCTCCAAGCTGTTAGGCTTTTCCTTAAGAGAACCTGGATTCTGCTCTGATACCAACTGTTGGAATATTCAAATATGGAAAGAGTACTTATGAGAGGGGGGGGTGAATCATAAGTATCATACTTTAGACAAAAACTTTTAACTGAAAATAAACTACATGCATGAAAATACACCAAATAAACATGTAACAAAACACATGCATCAATAACACTTAACACTGGAATTTGGTAACCCAGAAACCCTCTAGGAATAAGAAGGTAAAACTGGGGTGGGGATGATACCCACAAAAATTACTGCAGCAATATTGTTCAATCACTTCTGGTGGTCTGCCCTATTAAAGGCTTTACACTGTGTCAATAGTGACCTGGTTAGAGGCTTTCAAACACTTAACATGAAGTGTTACCCTATTAAAGGATTTTATCACCTAGTTAAAGGATTTATCAAAATAGCTGTTAAGCTAACCTATCACCATAGGATTTTCATTCTAATACAATTGTTAGAAAGTATTAGGTACAATAAACCTGACTGATTACAATCCTTGATTGCTGATTACAGGCACTTGTTTTGCTTTCTCTGATCTGGATCCTTTTGTGATCTGATAATCCTCACTTCTGAAAATAGAATTCTTTGTGAACCCTTGTATATCTTCTCATACCAATGAAGTTTCATCTTCCTTATAAAGACATTTGAAGATTTAGGGTTAAGTATGGATCTACAATCCATATTCAATCTTCATTTTCTGCTCAATACTTATTTTTTGTTGATTGGTTGCATGCCTTTAGCATTTTCTTATTGGTTGCATGCAAATTTCATAGGAAAAATAAAAGATTCGATCTCATCATTAAATCCTTCGAGATTTACCTTATGTCGGCTGTAAAAACTGTTTGCATCATAGTTTGTGCAATTACAAACTCTTATGCTAATATACTGAGTTACTCGGCTCCTGAAGTATTGTTGATGCTCGACACATGTTGTTTCCTAGATAGCTCAACACTTAAACAAAATTGTATTGCTCGGCACCTTATGTTACTTGGCACTTGTTAAAACTCGACACCTAATCTTCACTCGGTATCTGATCTTCACTTGACATCTGATCTTCACTCGGCATCTGATCTTCACTCGGCATCTGATCTTCACTCGGTATCTAATCTTCACTCGACATCTGATCTTCACTCGGCATTTGAAAATTACTCGGCACATGAAGATCACTCGGCATGCATGATGTACTCGGCATCCAATATGGAATATGATTAAGTGTGTTGGCACTCAAGTGTCAAAAACATTATGATGTTAACAAAACCCATGCAATAGGATGGAATATTGACTCTGCAATCTTATGTGATATGATTTGGAATCTTGTTCTTACCCAACAGTGCTATTGAAGTTTGCATTCCATATATATGGCTGCTGGAGGTGGAGTGCGCATTCCAAAATATAACATTTCCCCTAGGGGACTCTTTGATTTCCATAAGGGTAGGCTTTTGATGCTCTAGAGCTAAACTCCATATAGCCATTGTTTGAGCATTAGAGTTGTATCTTGACCCTCTTAGTTCTCCAAGCTAATTTTCATCTTCAAAGGAGATTGATTTGTCTTGTCTCCTCATCTGGTCTAGTAGAAAGAGGAACTGATATCCCATCTTGGGAAGACAATCATACCACTCCTTTGTATTAGGTCTCTAGCTTCTTCCACAGTGAGGGTTTCACTGACAGGGTTAATTTATTTTGTATTTATTGAAACATTTGTATTAATTGTATTTATTCAAAATAACACTTGTATTTATTGAAATAACATTTGTATTTATTGAAATAATAAATTTATTTTATAGTTTCAAAAAAATATAGAATATTTAATAAAAATAAAAATAAAGATTATTACTATTTTTTATTTTAAATATCTTAAATTTTTATATTTTTTTTATCGGTAAATAGTCGAAGTCTAGAGATTAATTATTATTATTTGTTGGAATTAATTATTATTATATGTTAAGCGAAGGTAGATTTGAACCCAAGACCTCCCACATGAGAGGCTTGCAAGTTACCATTGCATTGTTACCAAGACCTCGGAAGTTACCAAGAACTTATTATTTTTTATATTTAATACTATTTAATAAAGCAATACATTCAATTTCTATTTTTTTTAATCTTGTTAAAAAGAAAACGTTTTTAATACTTTATTATAAATTTTCCTAGCTAAATAAATCAATAATTTTGTTTTATACTAGCAAAATTTATAATAAAGTATTAAAAATTTATCTAATCATTTTTCCATTACACTAAAAGATTTTTTTTTTCATTTTCTAAATTTTAAATTTATTTTGGAATGGTTCAAATATTTTAATTAATAATCATATATATAATTAAGAAGCAATTATTTTCATTTTTATCTATAAACTTTTAAGTATTTTAAAATTTTTTTAAAAAGTTTTAAATGGTGTATTTATTAAATTATATAGATAATATTAAAAATTTTAATTAAAAATTATTCTTATCTATTTATTTGTTAAATATATAATTAGTATTAATTTAACTGAAATAATTGTGATAGATAAAAATTTTGATTGGAACAAATCATAAAATTTAACAAATAAAGATATAATAAAAAAATTATGTAAATTCTACAAACATTAAAGGTGCTTCATTGTTCTAATTTTTACCTTCTTGAACATGGCATTTCCATTGTTTTGTCCTTTATTAGATGGTGAATATATTAAGTTATGTAAATAATATAGTCACTATTAAATAAAATTTATATAACTTAATATAGTCTTGGTTTAAAAAAAAATCTTCCAAAAAAATGTTGTAACTTCAACCAACTTGAATATTAATAGATTTGAGTTCATTTTTTCAAAAATTAATAAAATTTTTATATGAAATAAAAGATATGTAAAAATACTTTATTATAAATTTTGCTAGTATTAAACAAAATTATTGATTTATTTAGCTAACAAAATTTATAATAAAGTATTAAAAATGATTTCTTTTTAATAAGATTTAAAAAAAAAAAAAACAATTTGAATGTACTGTTTTATTAAATAGTATTAAATATAAAAAATAATAAGTTCTTAACAATTCATTTTAATCAAAAAATAATAATCTTTATTTTTATTTTTATTAAACATTCTATATTTTTTTGAAACTATACAATAAATTTATTATTTCAATAAATACAAATGTTATTTGAATAATAACAAGTGTTATTTTGAATAAATACGATTAATACAAATGTTTCAATAAATACAAAATAAATTAACACTGTCAGTGAAACCCTCACTGTGGAAGAAGCCAAAGACCTAATACAAAGGAGTGGTATGATCGTCTTCCCAAGATGGGATATTAGTTCCTCTTTTCTACTAGACCAGATGAGGAGACAAGACAAATCAATCTCCTTTGAAGATGAAAATTAGCTTGGAGAACTAAGAGGGTCAGGATACAAAGCTCAAACAATGGCTATATGGAGTTTAGCTCTAGAGCATCAAAAGCCTACCCTTATGGAAATCAAAGAGTCCCCTAGGGGAAATGTTATATTTTGGAATGTGCACTCCACCTCCAACAACTAGATATATGGAATGCAAACTTCAGTAGCACTATTGGGTAAGAACAAGATTCCAAATTATATCACATAAGACTGCAAAGTCAGTATTCCATCCTATTGCATGGGTTTGAAACCCTAGGTTCCAGTACTACAGGAACACCTAGGTCGGGACATAAGAATTAGATGATTATATTGAATAAGTTATGGAAAGATGATAACATGATAATGATAGTCTTCGAGTCACAAGGTTTAGTTTTCATAAGGTTTGATTGATATGTTTCACTTTCTGACTTGTTTTTGGAAGAACACCACATTATTGGCACATCCAGAATTTTAACATATTTAATGGTTAAGCCAACCTTACTTAATTACATTTCATTACACAACATTTTATTTGATCAATAAAGTAAGTTCCATTAGGTTGATATGATACCTAATATTCATTTCATTATACCAAGTTAATCTTTAGGAGAGTCAAATTCTGCATCTCAAGGTTAATCCATCATAACATACTAATACTTACTTTCGGTTATCATCATAACCTATTTAGAACTAATTTAAAACATTAAATATCTAACCCAAATCTACTTACGACTTACAATTGATCTTCAACAGAATCTGACTCATCTTATCAAATTATCAATTAATAATTTACATTATACAACTTGAAACCACAAAAAACATCTTCCTTATCCTAGCACTATTCAACTCTAACACATGACCCTTTCTATAACTAAAACCCATTTTTAAGTCCATGAACATTGCTAAAATAAATCCCCTAACAAAATTTTATATATATATATATATATACATAGATATGTATATATACATATCTACATAGATATGTATATATACATATCTATGTAGATATGTATATATACATATCTATGTAGATATGTATATATACATATCTATACATATATATATATATACATACATATACATATATATACATATATATATATGTATGTATATATATATGTCTATAGATATATACATACATATACATATATATACATACATATATATATGTATGTATATATATGTATATTTATATATACAAATATACATACATACATGTATATATATACATATATATATACATACATACATACATACATATATATATGTATGTATATATATATATATACATATATATATATATATATATATGTGTATTTATATATATACATACATATATATACATATATATACATACATACATACATACATATATACATACATATATATATGTATATATATACATATATATATATACATACATATATGTATGTATATATATATATATACATATATATATACATACATATATACATACATATATATACATACATACATACATATATATATATATATATATACATATATATATGTATATATATGTATGTATATATATATACATATATGTATATATATGTATGTATATATATATGTATACATATATATACATACATATACATACATATATATACATACATACATATATATATATATATATATATACATATATATACATACGTATATATATGTATATATATATATATATATATATATATATGTATATATATATATATATACATATATATACGTATGTATATATATGTATATATATATATATATATGTATGTATGTATATATATGTTATATATGTATATATATATATATACATATATAACATATATATACATACATACATATATATATATATATACATATATAACATATATATACATACATACATATATATATATATATATATATATATGTATGTATGTATATATATGTATGTATATGTATGTTATATATATATACATATATATATATTCAATAATATTCTATCATGGGTAAAAATCTTAATTCATATTATTAATATCCTAACTACATATTCTTGGTTCCTATACTTAACCATTAAAGCCAAAATCGACTAGGATAACTTGATATTTATATAATAGTTTAAAATTCTAATCAAATTTAAAAAAATTAAATCATATAATATTACTCCAAATCTAACCATCTAAACACTATCAACTAAGTCCTAACTACTCATTACTAACTATAATAAAACCTCTAAGTATACTAAATCAATAATATACTAAACTGAATCAATACTATAGTAAACTTAATTTACCAAATACCAACCTAAATTAACAATAAATTACTAACCATTATCACAACTTATTAATTTTCTAACTAATGGTTACTAACTACCCCTTAACCCTTCCTAACCTACACCTACTAATCAGCCTAGACCAAGTTGGGCTTCCATTTCATATGCTCACGTGACTGTCAGTGGAGGGCTACGGCGTGGCAGGAATAAGCATGGCGGTCGAGGAGCTTGGTGATCCAGGGAGTCGATCCTCCTACCTGGATAGTCGTTGCCTTTCACTTGGCATATATTCTATCAGCAATTTGACTAGTTGGTGGTGTTATAAAAGAGATTAGGACTCGGTCCTATGCCACTTTCTATACTATAGGTGAGATTTGCTAATTAAAAAATAAGAGAAAAGATTCATGATACTTTTAAAAGATAATCCGGTTTATATTGTTAAAAGTAATAATTAATATTATTTTCATTTTCCCAATTAAAAAAAAATTAATATTATTTTGATTTTAATTATGTATAAATATAAATATTATTAATATGTTTGATATATTGATATATTGATATTTTCTAATAAAGTATATTGATTATTGAATTGATTTAATTCATATAATGAAATGAGGCGTTAGAAATGGGGGGGAACTATTTATTTTTCAAAGTATGGATAAAGTTTGTTAGTTTTATTAGTTTTTAGTACTATTTGATCTTAATATTTATAATTTGAATTGTATATTTGTTATTAAGTTATTAAAAAAATTACTTTTGAAATAATGAAATGGAGCATTAGAAATGGGGAAGGACTTTTTTTTCAGAGTATGGATAAAGTTTGTTAGTTTTATTAGTTTTTAGTACTATTTGATCTTAATATTTATAATTTGAATTGTATATTTATTATTAAGTTATTAAAAAAATTACTTTTGAAATAATGAAATGAGGTTTTAGAAATGGGGAGGAATATTTTTTTTCAAAGTATGGATAAAGTTTGTTAGTTTTATTAGTTTTTAGTACTATTTGATCTTAATATTTATAATTTGAATTGTATATTTGTTATTAAGTTATTAAAAAAAATTAGTTGTGAATTAATTTGTTTAAGTTGATATTTTTGGGATGAGAGCTAAGTTACTAGATAGTTTATAATATTTTTCTGTATTGTTAGAAATAACAAAATAAGACTTTGTTTTTACTATGATCTTATATTCTAAAAATATAATATATCTTTAATTATTATTATTTTAGTATTATAATTTTTTATTATATATATATATATATATATACACATACATACCACTCAAATAAAAATTACGATTAAATTAATCATACTTTATAATTAACAATTAATAATTATTTGTATAATTATAACTAAAATACTTTATTATTATAGACAACTATAACAATATAATATTTTAGTTAATTAAAATATTGTATATACTATAATAATTTTATTTTAAAAATTAACCTAAAAATTACTTTTATTTTATATCATTGAATTCGATGTAGATAAATAAAAGTTCTTTTTAATATTTAGTTTAGTAGGTAGGGCATCTTTGTAAAAAAATAAAAAATTAAAGCATATTATTATTTAGCTTACATTCATATAATTTGAATTGTGTAATTGTTGAATTTTTTTATTTATTATAAATTTCATAGAATTTAATTTATTTGTAATTATGGAGTGACATTATTTGAGAGCTTCTATATTAATAATTTTATTTTATACTTAGACATATCAAACCAAGACATTATATTTACTTTATCATTTTTAATAGTAATATTAAACTAGCATCCACTTTCAAAAGGAAAATTTGTTAATTTATATTGTAAATTTAGTTTTTTTAATATGTATAACTAAATACTAATTCATCTTTAAATTTTGCATATTGAGTAGGTAGAACATCTTTATAGATTTGTATATATTGGACTATTAATATTTATATAATTTAAATATGTAGAAAAAAGGATAAGTTACAATTCTTGTAATTTGATAAATTTTAATTATTAATAATGATATAAAAATTGAAGAGATTTTCATTTATTAAATTTAAAGACTACAACTTTTTTAAGTACTTTAAATTCTCCTTGAGATTGTCTATTTAATGATTTTTTTTTCAATTTAAAAAAAGAGGTTTCCAAATACAATGATACTTAACAACTTTCACCTTTGGCACAATTACTATATTGTGAATTAAAAGTGAAAATAAACAATGATAGTTTCATATGAGGAATGATACTTTGTTGTTGACAAAGTCAACACAACTCTTCATCTTCTATATGATGAATCAAAGAGCATTTAAGACCTTGCACTTATTAAATTATGAATATTTTTCTCGTGTGTAAGGGATGATTTTTTATATTAATTAATTAACTAAGTCAATATAACTCTTTATCTTTTATATATAGTAGATTTTGTATCATTTCATACCTTTCATTTGTTAAGGTATTATTATATATTTTTAATATCGAGCGGGTTAGTTTTTTATATTATTTGATTGCCACACGCTATTATTTTTGAAATATTAAGCAACCAAAACAAGGGGGTTAGTCCTTACAGAAACACACACTGCCCAACTACCAGCAGATTACCAATCACACAAAATCACCCCTAACATAGCTTAACACACCAAAAACAACATATGAAAGAGCACAATAACTACCAGGCATCCTACTAAGATAACATGTAACTATACTGCTTTAAAGTAAAGAGTTTTCAAACAAAGGCAACAATGCCTTAAAACTAACCAAGTCCAAGATCCACCAAAAAAACCAAAACCACATAACCAGAAAGGAGCAATGCACTAATTAGGCTTTTCATCAACCTTCCCTTTGAGAAGGACATTTGCCTAGTCCTTTGCTAGGAACCCAAACAACAACTTGGAGTCCTCATGATTCAGGTCCTCATCCTGGTTGTCCTTCAACAAATGCAGGGTAGTGGTCCTCGCATGGGTCACCTTGATGGTGAACTTTGACAAGAGACCAAATCTTTCCTTCATGCTCTGCATTTTCTCACTTAGCTCCTTTACCCCCAAATTTAGAGACTCCATAGTTTCCTCTAGATTGCCACTCAACTTGTCCTTCTCCATGTCCATGTTGTTAACCTACAAAATCGGAGAGTCAAAAATATTTTTTTCTTTAGGAAACACCCTAGCTAGGGAGGACACCATCTAAGGATAGGGGGTCTTATCCACCATCTCCGGGAACTGATCATGTGTGAGGTCCATCATACCCACCATTAGTGACTCAAAGACATTGCTCTTCTTTTCCTCCCCTCTCGAACCCGACATAGAGGAATCTGAAATGTCCACCTCCCTACCCATATCATCCTCCTTTTCCACCCTAAAATTTGACGTCTTCTATTTCATCCTTTGCTTGTGGGGGTCGAGGGGGGCGGGGATTTCATCATAATCCTCCTCCTCCTCCTACTGTGAGGTAGTGGATCTCAGTTTCCTTTTAGCATTCATTTTTGTCATTCTCCCATACCTTCTTCTACCTCCTCTTCTGAATCCACTAGGTCCTTCTCCTTCTCTTTCTCCAAATTTACCGTTTTCCCAAGTGGGGTCTTCTTTCTCTTCTTAGGGGACCCACTAAGAGAGGGTTGGGGGGTGGGGACCTTAGGGCTAGTAATTCTTAGAGGGACATGATGAGGGCGATGGTTATGAAGAGTAGTGATATCAACTTCAACAATTTTGGGTGGTAATAGGTCCAAATGAAACTAGTAAAGGTGGAACATCAAACCCTAGTGAAGGATAGTACAATTAACACCCTTTTTCATTTTTTCCTTAACATTTGAAACAATATCAACTAACTCATGTAATAAAAAGAATGGAATGGAAAGGCTATCACAATGTCTGAAAGGTTTAGGAGGGGAAAATGATAATAATAGCACACTCCATACCTCCCTTCAAGAGTGAGATACTTCATTAACACCAGACACACCTCGTTCCAAGGTTTCAAATGCTTTTCCCTTATAAACCCTCCATAGTGGTGTATGGGTTCTTCTCCCTCCTGAGAGAAGCAGTTCAAATTGGCCTCGTCCAGAATTGTAGTCGCTTTCTACCATTTTTTGGCCTTCATCGCAAGGCCTATCACCATAGTGATAACTTCCACAAACACTTGGAACATGATATTGTTCACCGTCACCCTTCTATCCTCCTAGGAGTTCAAAAATTGAAGTGAACAACTCTCATCACAACCATTCATCGCCTCCATGAATGAGACCAATCCCCCCTCCTTTAACATGTACTAGGTAAGGGATTTTTGAGCACCATCCTCAATCATCAAAGGTTAAATTCACAACAAGTCTACCCCCATATCAATATCCTTCACCACACATCTCACACCCTTTAGAATTCTAGGCCAGGAGCGAATTTTGAAATCACAATCACACATATGCAAAAAAAGAAGTTGCACAAAATAATACCCATAAATGCCTTTAATGTCATGAATACCCATGTCATTTCTCGATTTATTACCAAGTGCCAACTGCCACTTCCCCTATTCCACTCTATCTAATCATCAACGAGAAGTCAATGCCATTTGAAATTTGAATTACTACTTGGCATCCAGTATGAAACCATAACAAGGAAAATCATTAAAAAAAATACACTTGAATCATACTTCAATTTTCATTCCCTCTTGAACCTTGTGTCTTTATTATTGGGAGTACCCTTTCCATAACTTCTCACCATCTGTCTAAAGTGACCTAACCCCATCAGTCAACTTACTACTAAGTTATCACCATAATCAAAATATCCATTCCACATATACTCAATCATGAGTGGTTGTCTTTATTCATCAAAGATATTACCAAGTTTGGTAATGCCCCAATTTCCCTCCAACAATGTAATCCATGCATCCTCAAAATCATCATCGCCATTGTGTATGCCACTACATTCCCCTCCCAGTAAATATGTTACAGGTTGTATTGCTTTAGGAAAGTTAATAAATGCCACACTTCTTCAATCACCCTTGTGATTGCCCAACCCGCTTTCATATTGCCTTTCATCATGTCTATGATAACCTTTGAGTCTCCTTCAATAATCACATTCTCCCATCCCAACCCAATTATCAGTTCCAAGCCCCAAAGCAGAATCATATCCTCCACAATTTTATTCGACACCTTTCCTAAATTACCATCATAGGCCAAAAACATTCTACCATTGCTATCTCTTACCATACCCCCTCCTATCAACCCCTCCCCTCTTGTAGCTCCATCAAAGTTAAGTTTAACCCACCTTTCCTTTGGGGGCACCATCTCATCCTTGCTCTTACTACCTGCTTAGAATTATCAACTTCCATGAAACCTTCCTCAAGATCCCAATTCCTAGAAATCCTTTGTTCACCTAGCGTGGGGACTGATGATGGTTTCTGCCACTTGCAATTTTGCATGTTCTCCACTATCAGCTTGACAATTAATTCAGTTACAATCTCCTCACTTCTTTCTTCATTTCTAAAGACCCTATTATTTCTCTCCTTCCAAATACCCTTGCAAACATATGGGGGATCATGTTCCACATTTGGATGAGGAGAGGATGGTGGAATGAGCTCTGCTAATTTCTAGAAAATTGTTCGATACCCCTACAGAAAACCCACTCCATCTCCAGCTTTTGGATAATCCTTCCCCAAATATTTTGTGAAAAGCTTCAATTCAAGAAAAGGCAGGGGATGCTTTATTCCTCCTCTTTATAGATATAGCATCTATTAGGTAATTGGAAGCCCTTTTTTCCAAGGCTATCAATTGTTAAAATCTTCCCATGCATGGTGACCCACTAGAAGATGTTGATGTTTGGAATCAGTTGACTAAGCTAATCATATCCTTCTCAAGTATCCTCCTATAAGCTAAACCAACTGAGAAGTCCCCTGACGAAGTTGCCTTCCATATGAAAGTATCCTCCTAAGCCACCCCCAAAACTCTGAATTCTTTAATTAACTCTTCAAGATCCTCCACCAGGCTCCCCTCACTCAAATATCTCAAAGGTAATTGTATCTTCTTCCACCTCCTATTAGGCCCAGTGTAATCCGTTACCTTATTTCCCATCATCGATTGGATATAATCTTTGAGGACACCAAATTTTGAATGGACCAATAGTTTACCATCTAACCAAGCATCCTCCCAGAATCTAATTTGGCTACCCTCTCCCACCAACTATCTCACACCTTCCCTAAGTAGACCTCTATTTTTTATGATGTTAACTCGCATCCTAGACCCTGTAGAAAGATCACTCTCAGATACAATAGACATATTTCATATTTCCCAGGTACTTTGTTTTGAGGATCTTACACTAGCTAGACTCATTCTTCACCAATTTCTGTCTAACCTTAGTAAGGAGAGCACTATTTAGGTCAACAATCTTCTTGATTCCTCATCCTCCTTTACTATTAGCTTTACACATAGTATCCCAACTCACTAGGTTCAAGGGGTTCTTTCCTCCCCACCGACCATAGGAAGTTTCTTTGGATTCTCTCCAGTTTCTTTGCCATAGTCTAAGTGATTTTGAATAGGGAGAGGAAGTAAACAGGGATACCCTAAAGGGAGGATGCCAAAAGTTGGAGCTTCCCCGCACTACTCAAGGTTTTACCCTTCCACCCAATCAAGTTCTTTAGAATCTTTTCAAGAATAGTATTCCAAAATTGATTACTTACCTCTTTAAAAATCAACAAGAGCCCCAAATAAGTATCAGGAAGGAAGCCAATATTGCATCCCAAGATATTAAGCACCCTTCTTTAGATATCAAGTGGTGTATTGAAGAAGAACACCTTGCTTTTATCTAGATTAATTTTTTGGCTAGCATTCACTGCATAGATCTCCAAGACATGTTTTGAGGCTCTAGCTTTAGACAACAAAGAATCTCCACTTAAGAATGTATCATCAATGAATTGTTGTATAACCTTCGTCGGGAGGGAGGTAGTCAGTTTAATACCTTTAATCTCTTCCCGGCACTTCAGTGACCATGATGAATAAATAAGGAGAAATAGGACCCCCCTACCTAAGGCCCCTTTCCACATTGAAGTTCCCCCATGGTGAACCATTCACCAACACTGAGTATTTCACAGTCTCAACCATCATCTTGATAATCTTAATAACTCCCTAGTTGAAGCCAATCTTCTCCATGACTTCATACATGAAGGACCAGTTGATTCTATCATAAGATTTTGAAATATCTAGCTTGAAAGCCATACTCAGATTACCACTCTTATCCATTGAGTGAAGCACCTCATGAGTAGTAATAGTAGCATCTAGGATCTAGCGACACGGGACAAACCCATTATGAGATTTACCAATGAATTTATGAAGTAGAGGCTTCAGGTAGTTCACCAAGATCTTAGAGAAGATCTTATATATTGTATTACACAAACTAATAGGTCTAAAGTCAATAAGAGCCACTTGGTCCTTAATTTTTGGGGCCAAAACTATAAATGTTCAATTAATTCTTTTGAGCATCTTCCCAGTCCTGAAGACGTCTCTCACATCTCTAACCACATCAACTTTTATTACCTCCTACAAGTGTTGGAAGAAGGTCGAGGGGAAACCATTAGGACCTAGAGATTTATAGGCCTTCATGCAGAAAACAACCCTACGTACTTCCTCCTTTGTGACCTATTAAGTAAGATCAGCATTCTCCCCCGCCAAGATCACATTATGTATGGAGTCAATCAACCACTTCCTATCCTCCCTATTGTATAGCCTATCCTCCTCCTTATAAGCATTTTGGAAGTATCTACTTGCCTAGTTACCAATCTCCTCCCTCTTTGTTAGTTTGTTGTTGTGGTCGTACTTCACACAATCAATTGTATTTCTCCTTTTATGATTAGAGGTAGACCTATGGAAGAATGTTGTATTCTCGTCCCCCAACTTCAGCCATGAGATTCTCAATCTTGGCTTCCAAAACATTTCCTCCCTGTTCATAGCATCTTTCCACATCCTCTTATAATTTTCCTCTTCAATAATCATATCTTCTAAGGCCAAACCAACCCCCATCACCTTTTGGAGATACTTCATCTTACCCTCCACCTCCTTCTTAACCTTAAATATATCACCAAAGTATCTCTTGTTCCAAGGCTGAACATTCCTTCTCACATCATCCAATTTAGCCAAAAGTCTGAACATTGCAATACCCTCGATATTTATATTCCACCACACAACATATTTTCTAAAGTTTTGATGAGATTGTCATATTATTTCATATCTAAAAGGCCTTGGGCCCCCTTTCACCTCCTCTCTCCAATAAAAAAATGATAGGGGCCTGATCTAAAACCATCCTAGACAGTAATGTGAGAGTGGAAGAAGTCATCCCATTCCAACTAGCTGGGACAAGGACTCTATCAAGTTTGACCTAAATGAGGTCTTCCCCCTTCCTATTATTCGACCATGTAAACTTGACACCTCTAAGCTCCAAATCCATCAAATCATTTATATTTATAAACTCAACCAAATCCTTCATACTATCAGTAAAATGAACCGCTCCTCCATACTTCTCCAAGGGGTATAATGGAGAATTGAAATTGCCCATACAAAAGGAGTTCCTAAAATGTGAAAGGAAGTCTGAAAACTCCTCCCAGAGTCGATGTCTTCCTTGTCTTGAGTTTGGGGCATACACATTAATGACATTCCAGATCTTCTCCTCCTTCTTATGTTTAGTAATAAGGTAGTACTTAGAACTGTGAATAAATCTTTCTTTCCCAACACTAGGGTGTTGGGTGATGCGACGCACTCCCCTGCCCATAGGTGGTTAATTATGTGGTGTTCCATGTTGGTATCAGAGCCTGGTTTTGGCCTGGTCATGGGTTCAAATCTCCTCGGTGCTTTCCCGACCCGCATAAGCACCTGGTATGCGCGTCGAGGGGGAGATTGTTGGGTGATGCGACGCGCTCCCCTGCCCACAGGTGGTTAATTATGTGGTGTTCCATGTTCACTAATAGTCATGGCTTTTGGTGCAACGGCAAATGAGCCCTACATAGGGTTCCAAAAGGTGGCCACTCCTCCTGAAGCTCCCGAAGCTCACTTTGCTTCACTATAACAATAACTAGTCCCCAACCAAATATAACCTACAATATTATCTACATTAGCAAACAACATTTTAACTTCTTGAATCAATATGATATCTACCCTTGCATTAGTCAATTATCTTTAAGCACCAACTACTTCTGAGGGCTATTCAACACCCTCATATTCCATGATAGGACAATCATTTCCTACCCTTGGTCATAGCCTCTAGGGTTGGTTGCCTGTCCCTAACCACCTCCTTTCCATCTGCTTCATCCTTTTATTCTACTTCATTGTCTTCCCCATGTCTAACTTCATCTCCTTCCCCACCTCTAGTTTCTTTGACACTCTAGTTTGTCTTCTCTGGGTTTTCCATATTCCTTCATCTACACCCAGTGGGGCAGCAGAGACCGATGTAGAATTTATCGTCTGTCTTCTCTGGGTTTTTCATATTCCTTCATCTACACCCAGTGGGGCAACAGAGACTGATGTCGAATTTATCATCGATTCCACTAGCTTGACTTCCAATGGAGATTCCTCGCTCCAACTAAGCATACAGGCTACCTCTTTGTCTACCAAATCATTCCCCTTGTCTTCCTTAATCTCCTTGCACTTTCCCTCTAAATCCCCACAAACCTCCTCAATCACCTTATTTCTCATGGGGTTTTCAGAAGATCCTCAATTTCTTGTAGGAAGGGAAAAGGATCTCCCCCATCAATGTCAACAATCTCACCTTCCTTCATTGTACCTGAAGATCCTCCCTCCTCCAAAGGCATCTCAATGAGCACATAGGGCTCCTCTACCTATAGCCCTTCCCCATGAGAATCAGTAAGAAACTTATTCACCTCCTCATTACCAATCTTTAGGACCTCCAGTATTATGGATTCCTTTGTTACCCTCCCATCAACTTCCTCTTCCATTTTCTCATTATATGGGTCCACTACTTCTTTCTCCCTCAATTTTTATCCTCCACTCCCAAAAGACTTACTATTCTTTTTACAATCCACAAATAGATGTCCAAACATTGAGAAATTTTGATAGAACAACCCCACATTCTCATAAACTATAGGCTGAGTCTTCTTCCCCCATTTAGAACTCAACATGATGGACTCAAGTAGTGTAGCACCAATCACAACATTCACACTAAATCTCACAAAAACCATCCTAGACTTCTGAAGGGTAACCAAATCCGCAACAAAAAAAGTGTCCAAAGGAGTTCCCAATTGACTTGAGGACCCTTTCATCCCAAAAATCAGGGGGAGGCCTAGGAGCCTGACCCTTACCAGAGCCAACATGTTCAACTCCTTCATCGGGTCCAAGGAAGGGTGTCATTTAGCCGTGCAGCAAGACTATGTTTACCATAGTACCATGACCCAACTAGAACCATTGCCATATCTTCTGTCACCGTAAACTTGAACCAAAAGAGACCCCAGGCATCAGCAAATCAAAGTTGAAATCAGGATATCAAATAAATGTACAAAGTACATACCAACAATAGTCCTGTAAAACTAGTAATTATTTTATTACACCAAAACATTAATTCCATGTAATGGAATGTAGAGATCTTCAAACACAAAGGATGTTCATATAATCCTGTACTCACTCATTCAGGACAGGCTTATGCGTGCCCAGATTTGAGCTTCTCACAGGAATGTGCGTAGAATTCCTGTACACAGCTTATGTGAGCCAAGAACAGCTCACCATGTTTCTGAAAACAGAGGACCAAAAGTCTGTAACGTGCTCTCAAAATCAAATCTTTTTTTGTGGGCTGTATACAAACCAAAAGTTGTATATGTAGAAAAATAGCACTAAAAATGCATAACTAATTACTAGTATAGTTTGTATCAGCAAAAATTCAATCCTTATGTTCCAGCTATACCATTATATGCTTAAGCATAGAGAAATAAATTTTGAAGTTAAATTAAGCTAGGGTTAACTGCACTCAGTCTTGCATTACTAAACCATTTTACTTCCACCTGCGCAAGCCATTATTAATACAGCTAAAAACGACTTTCTGAAAATCCATAATCCTGCTCCAAAGACTCATGCAACCAATTTCATGCAAGAGGTACAAAATATTCACTACAGTTCCTCTTCATCCACTGTTTAGATTCGAAGTATATACAGCAGATATGTGTGAACAAAGTACTATAGCCCATGTATCACATCCTTAAAAATTGGTGTGACAAAACCTTAGGGAAAGGGTGCCAGTTAAAGCCTCTATCAAACGTTTTTAATTTAGTTGTCTCTGCGGCTGCTATAGACAAAGAATGGGCGTTGAATAGTTGTCTCTTAATGGTGGAGGGCAGTTATCTGAGTGTTTTGGATTGGACGCCAAATTTCAATCCAAACACGACCAAAGGGGATGCTATCCTGACCTGGATCAGGCTACCCAAGCTTCTGCAGCAATATCTGGAGCCGACTACAGTTGAAGTTGATCAGTGACTAACTGCATGGTTATAATAGTCATAAGGAGGAGACTGACCATAAGGACATGTCGGTTCATATAAGAATGCTAATCAAAGGGAAAAGTTCACATTGTATTCCAAATGTAATACAATTCCAAATAGAGGAAGGAAACTGGCAGCCGAGAGTAGTGGATTTTGCTGGAGATGTAATGTTCCCTGTGAATCGTATGACAGAACAAGAGTCTGTAGAAAACATTCCACCAAAGGCAGGACATATGATGCTAGTGCGACAGGCAAACAGAAAATAATTTAGGGAAAACACCAAACCAGAGAAGACGGTAAAATAGCTTTTTCTTCAATATTTTACCTGGATGAACAAGCTTTTGCTGATAACAATGCCCGGGACAATTTACCGACTTAATCTGAATGCACCAAAATGCTGAGAGAGTGAAATAGCATACAAGTAAATGGGTAATAGTTCCTCTTGTCATTACCTGCTCAAGATCAATGTCAAACGCAGAAGAAAAGCATGATATTTTTAATTTAATATATCATACCAAATGAATGCCACCATGAATCTTTAATTAATTCTCACCGCCTAAAGACAAATGAAAAGATTTAAGTCACCTAGATATGCTGTCAGGGATATTTAGTACTTGTTCATAACTATCAATATGCCTTTTACTTTCGTCCTATTTTTCTTTTGGAAAACTAATTACTCCTTGCCTAAATTGACCTTAGCCAATGAAGTATGAAATAAACAATATTTTGTATATTTGAAAAATAGTTTTTAAAAAAGAAACATTAAAATAGATTATAGAAGTGGTAAAATATTTTAATTTCATTAGTCAGTTTGAAAAACTAAAAGCACTTGCATGAATGCATTAGTATTCCTACCTATGACGGGAATTAATAAAAGTAGCATTGTCTTGTCAATGATTGTATTAAATTGAATACAAATATATACTTCTTTATTGTCAAAGCGTCAAATAAAGTTGCCTACACTTCAAGGTTGCATGTGTCAGAGTTTTCTTGGCTAGGCAATGCATTTGGTAGGAAATAGTGTTGAAATTGCATTGGAATTCATCGAGTGCATTAAATGATTAGCTAGGATTCATTTTCAATGCTTTGAGCCCTAATTTCCATCTTGACTCTATAAGAAGATCTAAAGACGTTTTTGGATAGTCTACTCTTGGGGTTTTGTTCATGACCCCTTTAAAGCTTTGTATATTCTTCCCTCTTTACTATTAAAGTTTTATTTTCATTTAAATGAAAATTTGCAATATTTTCTTTAATAATGGATTTTGTGGCTTGTGAAATTGATTAAGGATTTGGGATTTATCATTTTGAAGTGGTGCATCTAGTTTTTCAAATAGAAGATGCATGGTGATATTTTGGAGGTAATAAAGTTTAGCTGCAAGGCTTCATTTGTTCAAATCTTAATGGAGATTTACATAAATGAAAGTATGTCATTAGTTATACCTTCATTTTTGTTGGAGCTTCTATTAGTTGGGCTTCAAAGTTGCAATATTATATTGTTCTTTCTTCAGTTGAGGCTAAATATTTGGCTCTTTCTAAAGGTGCAAGTGAAATGATTTAGGTTCATTGATAGCTTGGTGAAAATCATTGATAGCTTGGTGACTTGGAAGTTCAAAAAAGAATCCATACTTTGTTTTGTGACAGTCGCAACGCCATTTTCATGGCTCATACTCATCCACCACAACGTCACTCTAAACATGTTGATGTGCATGGTCAATTTGTTCGTCATGCAGTTGAAGAAGGAAACTTGAAATATGTAAAGATTGACACAAAGATCAATCCAACATATATAATTACAAAGGTTGTAGCCAAAGAGAAGTTTGAATGTGCCAGGACTTCTCTTGGGCTTGTGAAGAAAATGTTAAGTAGCTATTAGTAGGGTATTGGGTGATTAGTTGCAACATTAATTATCCTTCAAGTGGGAATTTGTTATTGTATGAAGGAAAATAGTCATAATATTATTTTCCCCCCAATTGTGTGTCTCTTGGTTTTACAAGACTCTTCATTTGTAATATAATTGGAGCCTTTATATATGTTGCTCCTGCATCATTTATGTTGACCCTCCATCATTTGTAATTATATTTTACATAATTAATAAAATACTCTTTTTAGTTTGGACATAGCCACATTTGTGGTGAACCAAGATAACTGTTGTGTTGCATTTTTCTATTTTCTATTCGTTTGTTTCATCTATTTCTTTTCTTTTCACATTCAATCCTTTCAAGTAATGGATGGCAGTTATGAGTTCTGATTGGTGAGAGTGTTCTTCATTTTTGTGGAGGAAGGAGACCATAGCTTGATTGGATAATGATATTTTGGGAAAAATCTTCCCATGTATGCAAGGTGCCCCTATGAATCTATAGATCCAAAGTGCTCGGTTTATTAGTTTTGAAATCTAACAATTTGTTATCTAGGGACAAATATTTGATTTTTTTTAAATCAAAATAAACACAAAGAACAATTGATTTTTTTACAAATTATAAATATTGAACACATATGAAGCTTAATTCTTTACAAAGTCATAAATATTGAACTAAAGATGAAGCTTAAATTCTAATTCATAAAATTCACAAGGGTTACAGGACAACTAAGTTCTTGTCTAAGATTGAAAGAGTTGTTATGATAATGTAAAGGGCTATTATGATAATATTCATTATAAACAAAATTTGGTAGCCTAACCAACCTAATCAGACACTTTGTCACTTTGTTTCCAATGTTGCTAGCAAACCTAACCAAGCTAGCCAATTGTAGGTAAGAAAGATAAAAACTAGCTCTACCTTTTTATTTACAATTTTGTTTGAAGAGACAATCCATTTTATAAACGTCTATAGTCAATGGATGTAATATTTGTTCCATACATGGTCTGATGACTTAAATAGGTACATTATAGGTTAGCACAAGGGTTATCTCAAAAAGTTGTTCAACTTTGTGCTAACTTGGTAATGAAGAGGAAATTTCTAGAAGCATCTGTATAATCCAAATTTTATGGTTCACTCAACATTGTGGTACATCCTCATTTTTCATACATCATTCATTGAACAAATGTAATTTCTTGTTGTTACACAATATTGGTATGAGCCAATAATTATAGTATTAGAAAAAGCACTACATCTATCCTTTGTAAGCATTGTCATGTTGAAACTACAACATTAGATTATGCTCTCTAGAATTAGTAGGCATAAAAAGCATAACCAAGTTGGTCCCCAGGTTTGAATTTATTGTTCTATCCATTTTCTTCCTCCATATTATTACATTTCTTATGGTTATTGGAATGTGTATTACAAGGAACATGTGTTGAATGTGAGGAAGGGATTGTAATGCACAAAAACATTTACCACAAGTGTTTAGTTTTTCCATGTTCAATCCTTTCTTTGGTTTTGACATGTATGATGGCATTGAAAATACTTGAACAAACGTAAATAATTTGTTTTAAAATAATGAAATTATACAAAACTCATTCAACATTTTTCCTATCGCACCACTCAAAATTAAACCTAGAAAATACTCATTTCACGAAGATTTGATTTTATGTGTGTAAAAGCTATCTATGTCATGTTGCAAGCGATAAATGACATGCACTAGTGTAGAAACTTGTACAATTGCCATAGATTCATAAACATGAAACTTCAAGAATTTTCATTCATGTGAGTAACTAATTTTTTAAATAAAAATTATTGTTAAGATGTTTGTAATTTTGTATCTTACAAAAGTTATACCTTTCTCTAAAAAATAAGTTTGATGCAAGAAGATAAAAAGAGATCCAATGTAGGGGACATGGCTGATGGCTCAAATTTAATACTTTGTTGTAATTAGTTAATTAACTAATCAAGTTTAGTATTTTCATCTTAATATATACATAAGGATTCATGTTAGGCTATTAGAAATGTTTAGAATAACTAATAGGGGGGTTGAATTAGTTACTCAAGTTATTTGTGTACCAGTTGAACAATAAAACAAACATTCAATGTTCTATTAATCCTATTTTGCTCGGTCTCTATTGAGAATAATCTACTAAACATAACTTTCTTTGAATAATGAAAACATTATCAAATGTAAAACATATAAAGTATTCATCACAGATTTGACACCAGGATTTTTACATGGAAACCCAATTTGGGAAAAACCACCACCAACATGTCACTCATTTTCACTCTTTTGAAGTGAGATTTGTTAGGAGCCAACCTTTTGCAAGTTCATATCTCTATTTGTTTCATGTGTTGAGTAACTGATAAGTTCTTTACTTTCATCTCTAGTCTTTATTCACCTAGAAAATCTTCAAGAAATCAATCTTCTCTCTCAATAATACTTAAGCTTTCTACTCAAATTCACTTATCAACATTAGTATCATCTCTGTAATCTTTCTTCTCTAACTTAGTATTCACTCACACTTGTACATTTCTGATCAACCTTCTTCCTAATGCAATGGCACTTTCACTACCATTTTCACACACATTATGATTTGACTTTGTACCTCTTTAAATAGGCAATTCTTTCTTTACCATTTTCTACATCCACCATAAATCTTAGGGTTTATGATTAGGTTCAACATGATTCATTGTATCTATCCATCTTCTTGATCTTCCTCTAGAAACCTCTCTTAGAATTCATCTATTAGGTCTTTACCTAATCCTCACCTTGAATTTTATGATCTAAGTCATCAATCTTATCTCCAACATGATTTACATCTCCCAAGAAGTCAACTATGTTGGCTTGATCTCATAATTTCCTTGAATTCATTCTTAACAGTGTTACTCAATAATCACTAAGTTCTAACCCTCGATCACTATAAAAAATCTTGCTCGGTATCAACCTTCTTACTTGATCAATACTAATGCTCGATCAACATTAGATTTTCTCACCATTAACTATAGCTCAGTTGACACTAGTATTACTGGGAAAACTTTAGTATTTTACTCTATTTCTTGGCTTAGCTTATCCTTAGATATGAAAAATCACTTTGTTCCATCATAGTCTATCTAATCAAATGTCCATTGTAACTCCCTTTTCATAATTCAACCTTTCCTCTAGGTGTTATTGTTATGAGCAACTTCTCAAATCCTCTTCATCAATCAAAATAGATATGACATTTAGATTAGGTAGCAATATGTCTTATCAATAGATTTGATATCAATGACAAAACAACAATTGTTTCAATTGTAAGTTTCCAACAATCTCCCTTTTTGACATTGATGTCAACATCT
Source organism: Cupressus sempervirens (assembly GCA_028749045.1). Classification (NCBI taxonomy): domain Eukaryota; kingdom Viridiplantae; phylum Streptophyta; class Pinopsida; order Cupressales; family Cupressaceae; genus Cupressus; species Cupressus sempervirens. The sequence goes on from CM053789.1 coordinate 331,891,672, forward strand.
ATACACTGTCAATAAAATCTCTACATCTCAATATGTAGAAATATCGTGTGTTACCATACAATCCAATGGATTTCACTTTGATTCTCTTTTCTAAAATTATTTCTTTGAAAATAATTCTCCCTCTTTGATAATCTCTCCCTTTGTAGTAACATTTTCCTCTCTTTTTTATTGTAGCATTAGTATATTCTTCCTGTTATATCAATCATTTTATATTTTCCCTCTTTGACAACAATGCAAAAGACATTTAGTGTATTAAAAAGACACTTAGCTTTCATGGTCTTCAATGTCTTCATACATCTAAGTTATGCAGATTTTGAATGCCTGGCTGATATCTATCATCTGTCTATTATCTACCTTGAGCATGTCCCAAAGTAGAGTTCGATTGCATCACTGTGTAGGATATTTTGATTAACACATGTGATACAATGCACCTTGTCTCCTTAAGTAGCTTTGGTTAGGGGAATCACCCCTAGTTTACCTCTAAGATATTCATGAGTATCTTTAGGTAATGGTTTTGTGAATTTGTTAGCAATTTGTTCTTTAGTATTCATATATTCTAGCTTCACTTCTTTATCTTGAACTAATTCCCTCAAGAAGTGATACTTGATAGCAATGTACTTTGTCTTAGTGTGCATCATTGGATTCTTTGAAATGTTGATAGCACTTGTGTTGTCACAATAGATAACCATTGGATCTATAATTTATTCTTTCATATCTTAAAGCAATTGCTTGATCCACATAATGTTTGAACAATCCATTGTAGTTGTCACATACTTGCCTTCAACTTTTGATTGGGAAATGCAATTCTTCTTCTTGTTTGTCCATGACACCAATCTCTTTCCTAGAAAGGATGCACCTCCACTAGTGGTTTTTCTATCATCAATAGTTCCTACCCAATCTGAGTCAATTAAAACCTTCAATTCAATCTTATCATTTATTTTATAATATAGCCCATAGTTTTATGTACCTTTCAGATACCTCATGGTCCTTTTCACTACCATCATGTGATTTCCTTTAGGATTTGCTAAAAATCTTGCAACTATCCCAACTACTAAAGCAATACCTAGTCTTTTGTGAACAACATACTATAGTTTTCCAATCATGAATCTATATAGGGTCTAGTTGACATTAGTAGAATCATTATTCTTAGACAACTTATGCCCTATAGACATAGGTGTACTCACTGGCCTAGAATCTTCCATAGCAAAAGTCTTTAGGATCTCCTTGATATATTTGGATTGTATAATGAAAATACCAAACTTCATTTGACGTACTTGTAATTCAACAAAGAGTTTGATCTCACCAAACATAGAAATTTCAAATTCCTTCTTCATTTCATCACCAAATGAATTGCATAATGCTTCTTTTCCTCCAAATATGATATCATCACAAATATTTCATGAAATAATACTCTTCGGGCATGCTTCAATCCATAAAGGGCTTTGTTGAGTTTACATACCATGTTCTTTTTGTCTAGATCTATAAATCCTTCAAGTTGTTCAATGTATACTTCTTCTTCCAGTATACCATTCAAAAATCAGATTTGACATCCATCCACTATACCTTGAAAATCTTGTAGGTTGAATATGCAAGCAGAGTTCTAACTCCTTCAAGTCTTGCTGCAAGAGAAAAAAATTCTCCATAATCAACTCCTTCTTGAGTATAACCCTTGTATATCAGTCTTGCCTTATTTCTTGTTACTTCTGCATTCTCATTGAGATTGTTTCAGAAAACCCATTTTGTCACAATGAAATTTTTTAGGGTAAATGTACAAAGTTGTGTCACCTTTCAGGATGACTTATCAAAATGACTGAATTTGAGTATTTCCATCAAAAAATTAGTTTTATTCAAACATGTGGTCTAGATAAATTCATTCTAGATAAGTTATATATGGTCTCACACTTTTCCAATTGAAAATGTCTATTAAATGCATGTTTTATACTAGTTTATATCCAATAACTAAATTAAAAAAATTATTTCATAAAGCTAGTGTTTCAATAACTCTTACTATTTTTTATGATATTTTTTAATAATATGTAAACAACATTTTATAGAGCTCAAATTCAAGAATATTCTTATATAGAGTTTATAGTGTGTGTTTTTTTTTATCAGTAATAATGGTATTTTATTCAAATTAGTTGGGAAGAACTTGCCCCAAAATAAGAGCAGTAACAAGGGTTCCATCATCCCATCTAAAAACCAGCAAACATCCAAAAAGGTAAGAAGTAAGAAACCTCGACAACCCACTCCTTTTTTATGAGATCTAAGAACCATATCAAGTTTCTTGGGAAACCTATTCTTCTTCTTTTTTACCACTTGCCATCCATCTTCCATTCTCAAGGCTTCAACCCATCATAGGCTTGAAATCTCATTCTACTCAATCCCATAATCTTCAACATTAGATCCCAACTCATTTGCAGTTTTATCAACCTTATCTATTTTTATTTGAGGATTTTGTTCCAAATCTTTAGACTTCTCCTTTCCAGCCATTGTTTCCAACCCCACCTAAGTAACCTTCCCAACCCTTCCACCATCACCATCATTAAGGTTTCCCTTATCCCCCTGTATCCTTGTGGAAGCAAGCTTGTGAGCCACATCACCACCACCAGCTTCAACTACAACCTCAGAGAAACTCAATGGTTTATCTACCTTCTTTTCTACTATATAGTATTGATTCGAAATATCTTTCCACCATGTTGAGGACTTATGAGCCCTCCTTGTGCATAATCCTTGGCAACATGCCATGTTTGGTAACACTTCCTACATCTGAAGGGGATCCCTTCATAATCCACTTATTGTGTCCAAGATCCCTTTGAATATTTAACTATAATCTCAATTGGAAGACTCTTCTAAAAATTCATTTCAACTAATAGTTGGGCAAAGGTAGAATGAAGAATGTTTGATGAATCATCATTGATGAAGGATGCTCCCCTTAATACCGTAAATACATAGCAGAAACAAAGAAATATCATAAATCTGTGAGAACAAAATATGGGCTTCTTATTATCACTGAAAATACAAAATTACAATATGCTAACCCACATGGATGACTTCATTATAGAAATTTGCAAGACAAGCTATGAACTTTCACCTAGAGCTATCCTAGACAATTTTTGAGCCTTTCTTAAATAGGCAATTTTATGCTACCCAGGAGGGTTCTAAACACTCAAACTTAATACCTAGGGTTGATGGACCCTAACAATACATATAGAGTAAGCCAAATACACCTTTAATATTTATTTTAAAGATTTTAGGTAGCCCAACTTCAGAAGGCCATAACTCTCAAATCGCAACTCTAATTAGCTATTATAACTACTTTTCAGAAACCACAACTCCTAAAATACATGTTTAGATTAGCACAAGCACTTGTTTGTCAAGGTTTCGGGCTCATTCGAGGCCTATAAGACCTTCAAAACTGAGCCTAAAGTTTTTATACCAAAATTACATACTGAAAATCAGCAATAACTTCACAAATACATATGATTTGGCCATGAAACTCCATTGACAAGTTGGTATATCTAAAATGAACCTTCATCTCTGAAATTAGAACATTATGAGCTCATATGATTAACTTACTAAGTATAAAGCCTCCACAAACAATAGCTCTATTTTAAGACAACCATTATTGAAATAACTAAAAGGAAATATTTTTGGGTGACACAAGATAGCTCTTACATGAAGTGACCCCATCATGTCTTAGGTGTTCAACCAAAAACTAAGATAATTAACCTCCTCCCTTACTAACCATGATGAATCTTCTATTGGCCTCCCTTTCCATTTGACCAGGTATTCTTAATAAGTTATATTCCTTGTACTTTTTCCAACAAGACTATGCAGTATCAACTCAATATCCTTTATAGCCAAACTAGCTAGTAGAATACTCCATCGCACTTCTGCAACTACTTCTTCATCACCTCCTTCATAATACTCAGTCAAATATTAAATGTTAAATACTAGTGAAATATTCAATTCAGAAAACAACTTCACTTCATAGGCATTTCCAGAATCATGTCCTTTCACTATCTCGCATGGTCCAAACTTCTTCATTTTTAGTCTATTATATGTATCAACTAGAAAATTCTCTTTTCTCAAATGAACCATGACTTCATCTCCTCTCTAAAATTCCTTATACCTCCTTTCCACATCTTGCTTGGACTTGTATTGTGTATCCATCTTTATAATTTTCTTCCTCACCTCTTCAAGGATGTTCTTCAAATGTTTAGCAAATTCTTCTGCTTCAGCACTACTTATCTCTCCTTTATCCAACTTCTTTAATTCAGAAGCATTTTTGGGGTTTCTCCCATATCTAAAATGGTGATTTACTAGTACTCCTATTGACAAAATTACTATATGCAAATTCTACCTATGGTAAAATCATATCCCATCCTTTTGGTTTAACTCCAACCAAGCATCTCAACAAGTTTCCAAAGCTGTGATTCACAACTTCTGTCTTCCCACCAATATCTATAAATGATGTGATGAATTGAACTTCAAATCTATCTTCAATTTCTTCCACAATGTACACCATAAATACCCAACAAACTTGGTATCTTGATCTAAAACTACACTCTTTAGTAGACCATGTAGTCTCACCACTTCCCTGAAAAACACCTCTACCACATGAACAACATCACTAGTCTTCTTGCAAGGAATGAAATGTGTCATCTTTGAAAACCTATCAACCACCACAAAAATATAATCATTCCCTCACTGAGTCCTTAGTAATCCAAGAATAAAATCCATGCTAATATTCTCTGATGGCTTCTGTGGTGCAGGTAATGGCTGATACAACCATGTATTATTCTTCACTCCTTTTTCCATCTGGCATGCTCATTAACTCTATACAAACTTCTTTACATCTTGTTGTAATTGTCACCAATAATAGTTCTTAGCAAACAAAGAAATGTTCTTATCTCTACCAAAGTGTCTAGCCAATCCTCTACTATGCTTCTCCTTGATGAGATTCTCTCTCATTGAACTACTTGGAATACACAATTGGCTTCCTTTGAACAACATACCATCTTGTATTATGAAATCTAACCACTTCATCCTTTCAAGATGAGTAACAAGTTTCATACAATCCTTCCATGCTTCACCAAAATCAGGATCCTCTAGGAACAAATTAATGAGTTCCTCAAACCCAACCACCTCAATCTGTATTTCTATTAGAAAAACTCATCTTCTACTAAGAGCATTTGCAACTTTGTTAGATTTCCCACTCCTATGTTTCGAAACAAATGTATAACTCTACAAAAACTCAACCCACTTCAAATGCCTTTGGTTCAATTTTTCTTGACTATTCAAATATTGCAAAGCTTGATGATTAGTATACCAAAAAAAACTCCTTAGTAAGAAGATAGTGTCTCCACTTCTTCAATTCTTGAACTATAACATAATTCCTCTTTAGCACTCTTTTCAGTAGGCCATTCAAGGATAGCCTTCACGTTCTCTAGGTCCATTTTAAGACCTTCCATCAAGACTACAAATCTTAGGTACACCAACTCCTTCACAAAATTACACTTATTCAAGTATATCAGCAACTTCTCTTGTCTCAACTTATAAAACACCTTTCAAATATGCATCAAATGCTCCTCCAATGTCTTACTAAAGATCACTATGTCATCTACATAAATAATGACAAACTTACCTAGAAACTCCTTCAGTACCTCATTCATGAGCCTCATGAAAGTTCTTGGTGCTTTGATTAGCCCGAAAGGCATGGCTAACCACTCATACAGCCCTTCCCTTGTCTTGAAAAAAGTCTTCCATTCATCTCTTTCTCTGATGTGAACCTAATGATATCCACTCTTCATATCTATCTTTGTGAAATGCATAGCTCCACTCAAACAGTCCATAATATCATCCATACTTGGCAATAGAAATTTATACTTGCTTGTGATCTTGTTGATAGCCCATGAATCTATTCACATCCTCCATTCTCCATTCTTATTTGGTGCCAATACCACTAGTACAATGCATGGACTTAGACTCTACTGAACGAACCCCTTCTACAAAAACTCATGAACTTGTCTATTCAACTCTTCATTTTCTGTTGGTGTCATTCTATGAGCTGCCTTGTTTGGAAAACTAGCTCTTCGAATAAAATCCATCTAGTGACTAATCTTCCTTACCAGGGGTAATCATTCAGGTACATTATCTGACACAATATCAAGAAATTCTCCCAAAAAATCTACAACTTTTTTAGGTACCTCCTCTACTTCTTCTTTACGATCTTTTGGGATTATAGAAAAACACATATGCTCATGCTTCATACCTTTGAGAAACTCTTTTCCATCAACAAAACATATTCTGATACCATTGCATACCTTTTCTTCTCTCTCCTTCAATGGCTTCAACTTATGTTTCACTCCATCCTTGGTTAGAGTGTAGGTATTTGCTTGACCATCGCGTAGAGCATTTGTGTCAAACTATCACGACCTACTTAGAAACTTGTGAGATATGTCCATAGGTATGATATCACAAAACACTCCATCCTAGTAGCTTCCAATATTGAACTTCAGTGAGCATTGCTCACAGACCATGACTTTGTGGTCATCTTGTACCCAAGCAATACAATATAGATGTGGGTATTTCTACCTCTTCCAGTTCAACTTTGTGACCATCATTTCTATTGGTGTAAATAGATATTTACTATTTACACTTTACTTAATTTTACTTAGGTTAGTGCATTATTTTGCATTATTTTATTATTTATTTTTATGAGACACTTAGGAGTTTGTGCACCTTTTTGAGTTGTCATGTTGACAACATAGAATTATGCAACTCTAGTTATGCACATGGTGTCTACAACACTGGAGTTTCCATCATTCATTGAGTTTTCATGTAGACAACACAGTTATTCACACTCCTAATTTAGCACATGTTGTCTACAACATTGATTTGTGTATCACACCACTGTAGGCTTATCCTCTCATCATTGCACTTACTTTTGTGCTTAATGGATGATAACCCATATCTAGTGGACATGTGCCTAGTTGTATGACTTATCATGATGCTAATTTTGAGGCATTCTAGATGCATCTTAGAGGCCTTTATATATAGGCACTCCTAGTGTACTTGTACATTGTATTGAATACTATACAATTATTCTGATCATACTCTCGTCTAATTTATGCTTGTGTTTTGAGATTGTTAGTCTTGGGTGAATTCTTCCCTAAGGCAGATTCTTACATGGTATTAAAGCAAAGGGAGACACTCATCACATAGCCATTGAAGACATCGTTGCTTCATCTCTCTAAGGGACTCAATTCAAATCCAGAGCATCAGTAGTAATTGGGAGCATCTAGAGCCAAAGCAAACCTTGCCATTATGTTCGAAGCGATGATTTGGTGAAGATCAACTATAAATTTGCCTATATTAGGCCATAGTCAACTGAGAGGTAAAAATTTTTTGCAAATCGAAACCCAAAGGCCCAACTTGCAAATCTAAATATGGTCTTTATTTGATCTGTTAAATTTGATTTTCAGATCTATGATTCTGTAATTTTTGGAATTTTTTTTAGATTATAAGCCTAGTTGGGCATCTAGGCAGAGAATTGTTTTTTGCCCAGGCACCAAGAAGCCAAACCCTGACCCTGTGTAGTGCAGAATATTCTGTAGGTCTATTTTAATTTGTAGGTAGACTAATGAAATGTCCCTTTCTCTGATTTTATATGATATTTAAAGCCTCAAATCAGATCTTTAAAATCAAACAACCAATATTTCAAAGATCCACCAATTTCTCAATAAACCCCAAATCAGGTATGCCAGAATTAGTGCCAAAAGCTTCACAGCTTCACCTATTATTAATAAATCTGAAAGTGGACATTTTTACAGAAATTTGAGCAGGATAACAGCCTATAAAATGACATTTTTAGATATGTATAACATGCACACAATAGCTCCCAAACGGAGGACAAAAACAATGCTCATCGGGCTCCCGAAAATAGCACAAAATAGCCCGAAATCACCACAAAAACTTAGTAATCTATCACAGAAGTATAATCATATCCAAATACATATATTTAGATCTATTTTAACATTTAAAAGTCTAATATACAGCAGCAACCAAAACTGATATGAAATACTCAACCGGAAACACCAAACTCTTACAAAAAATACACCCGAAAACTCACAAATCTGCACTGTTCAGCACAAAGGCAAACTCTGCATGAGAATGCACATGGAATGGCTTCAAACTCCTGTCCTTAGCCTTCCTAGAAACCTGCAAACTCCCATTCTTGGGTTTCCTTCTTCACAGGTTTGGCAGCCTCTGAAGAACAACAAAGCAATGCGCAAAAATCAAGTTCTGGAATGAGCCCAAAATGCCTCCAAACTCCTTAAAAGAGGGCATAACCCTAACTCACGTCCAAGAGGGGTTAATAAAACATATTTTAATAATAATTTTTATTTATTAGTCCATTAGCTTCCAAAGATTATCCCCTTTTTCCGAAACTTCACCCTTTTGGGCCTGCCTGTCTTAGAAAAGATTATTATTTTTAATTATTTGAAAAAGGGACATGACAAGTCCTCCCCTCCCAAATATTTCTTGTCCTCAAGCAATGGCTGAACAATAAACCAATCAATCCACCTGGATCCCAAATGTAGTCATGAACTATACTACTATCAATTAACACAGGCTCCTACAATACCCTCTGCAATATAACCAAGAGGAATCCATAACCAAACTGACAATTATAGCTCAACCAAACTCCAAAATCAACACTACCACAGTCAGAAACCCATGAGACACAAACTCTTAGAACATCAGAACCCAAGTAAAGTGGATAAATCAAACTTCCAACATAGTAAATACCATCAACGCATTCCACTGGCCTATACGGAATGTACAATCCAACTCTACAACAATGGTGAATGCTCTCGAATGAAACTATACCAAGTATGGAGAAACCACACACTGTACAACTCCTGCAGTCAACACAACTCTGTAGATCTCTGACCACTATCTCATAACCATAACTCCCATGCACCCCTGATGGTGAAAAGCCATCACAAGATAAACAGCAAGAATTGGAACCCAAACCAAATTTGCCTACCATCAACTCCTCAACACAAGGATCAAATGCTAACTGATGTACATACCTTGTAATATAATGTTGATAAAAAAAACCAACCTCAGTCAATAGCTCACCATGAACAAGTGATACAACCCACTGTGACTAATCACCAGCTAAGTCAGGAGATGTCATAGCCAAAGGAGTAGAATCAATAACAACACCCGCTGAAGCATCACTCCGAAACTCCTGCTCTAAGTCATGTATTATCAAGCTGTCAACTGTAGAACCTATCACCATGTCGTGCCCATCACAACTCTCATCCCAAGGCATCAAACTATCCCATAACTGATGATAAACACTAGGAACCAAAGTACATCTCTGTATCATCATCTCATCAACATAGTCATCAAAGGTAAATTGATGAGCATACCTCACAATGTAATGTTGATAGAATGTGCCAATCTCATTCAGTGGCTTAGACTGCAATCCAGATGTAACTAACTGCAATCGATCAATAACCAAGTTGGAACTAACTACTACCTCTAAAGACATCACCAAGGGAGTAGTATTACTAGCAGGAACCATGCCAACTATCGGCTCACCAACATCACACATGGTCTTTGATACAACATCTCTAGTCTTCGTGCCATTAGTGCTAGAGGTCACCACCATGTCAGGCATACCACAACAATCTATTGTAGCACCCAACTCCCTAACCCTAACTATATTTGTAGCCTAAACCCTTATTCTTACCCTTGCCCTTACCCTAACCCTAACTATATTTGTAACACAAATTCTAACCCTAATCCTAACATTAACTCTAACTCTAATTCTAAACCTAACCGTAACTATAATCCTAACAAGATCTATAATCCTAAAAATAGCCCTAGCCCTAACCCTAATGCTAACCCTGACTCTAATTGTAACTCTATTCTTGACCCTAACTCTAACCCTATCCATAACTCAAACCCTAACAATAGCCCTAACCCTAACACTAACCCTAATTTAAATCTTAATGCCAACCCTAACCCTAACTATAACTCTACTCTTCAATATAAAATTTTACGTAACAAACACCATATATAGAATTAAAAAATAAAATGTTCAAGAGCAATTTTATTGTAAGTTTATACTAATGTATTTAAAAAGAAATAAATAATTCGGCACTAACCTTTAAAAAAATAGAAAAAAAAATTAAAATACTTTTCCTATTGCGCCGCGATTGCCACTAGCTTATATATACCTATATATATTAGACCGAGAGAAATCATTCTCGAGGCGCCTATTTTCATTTTCATAAATTTCAACTGTGATTAAAATAACTTTGGGATTAAATGAAAAAAAGTGCCTCGAGAACGATTACTCTCGGCGTAATATATATACAAGTATATATAAGCTAGTATTTATTTCTATAAGAAACAAAAATACTTCTGAAAGTGTGATCTGTGTAAAATAATATTAATCCGCATTTAATAGTCTAGGCAGACATTCACGTCGACAAAGAATTCTACAAAAATCAAATACGGATAAAATTTTAAAAACAAAATAATATCCTAATAACCACGCGTATACTAAGGTACTTGGAATTATCACAATGAACTATTACCAATGCACATAGTGCACCCTGCTTTTAGGAATCCAAAGAACACCTTAGACACATGACAATTGGCCTTTCATTGCCTACCCTCAGCCAGCAATGGCTTAACAGAAGTTACGCACAACTAAACTTAACAATTTACTTGCCAGCATAATAGAAAATCAAATTATATTGCAGCAATGCGATAACAGGAAGAAATAATTTCTAATGTGTAAACGTTTAGCAAATAAGAATGTGAAAAAAAATATTGGCTAAGGCTTACTATACATTTAGAATTGACTCGACAAAACCTGGAGATGAGATTTTAAGGAGGATGTTTATATTTATTTATGATGTTGAGACACACACATCAGGTGGACCAATGGCAAAAGAGTTGGTGGTGATCACACTCACCTGTAGACCCATGCAGCTGGCTAATAGGGAGAATACGCAGGAGGCAAGTTTTAGAAGGAAGCGCCAATCTTATACACATAGATGCTATAAAATGAAAGGTTGCCAATCATACTTTTGATAGCACTTAGAATTGAGTGGTGGGGGTTATTCACGCAGCACCAAAAGTGTAGCATTTCCCAACAATTACAATGACCAATGCATTTAGAATTTCATAGTGTTTGACTGAGTTACAACATTACAGTTGAAAAGGAATATAATTTTCGAGGTCGGTGCATATCCTCTTTGTAGTATAGGAAATGAAGAATATTTAGCAATAATGGTGAATTCATTACAAGATTAAAGAAAAGCAATACCTTATTGTCCAAACAATTCTTCAAAATGATCAAGGCTGACATTATTAGTCTAGTTATAAACTACTGATAAGAGGAAAAATTAAAATTAAAAATGCTTCCATTACAATATCGATATGCGACCACTGCTATAAGCCAGGATAAGGCATATTTAAAAGAAGATTTTTTTCAAAGTTAATTTCCTCCAATGGCTTCCGCAGAACGACTCCCAAAAGCATTCTTTCTCTGTTTCACAAACAGAGATGCGTCCCCAACCAAAAGTCCTCTTTACCTAAATGACGACCCTTGAAAACAACAACTACCCACACTAATCTAAATCTGATTATGATCAGAGATTCCCTAGCGGTTACATATATATATATATATATATAATATGCTTAAAAAATTCCAATGGAGTGAACTTTTAGCCACTCTAATACGAAATGAAACTAAAGGATATTTATTCAATTGAATCATTTGAGTATGGTTCATTTTCTTTCCCATTATCCCTAATAATCGTCAGCTTCCCCATTTAACACGAGTCACTTCACATTTAGTGGTCACAGCCTTTGTGTTCAACCTTTTTTAGGGAGGAATAATGTTCAATTCCCATTTGGTGGTTTTGTATATTTCAGTTTGTTCTATTTCATAGGATTTATTAATATTTTTAAATTTTTCAATGATAATTTTCCACGACACTTTTCTGATATATGACAATTTTCTGAGCAATATTAATATTAATCGTTGCATTGATGTAAGAAAACTATATAAGATCGAAGATTTTTTTTTAAATAAAATGAGCTTTTCTATACTATTAACCTTTAAAAAAAAGTTAACTTAGGTAACATACATATTAATAGAATTGTGCATCCTACAATATTGCCTACTGGTTCCTAAAAATCCGTTCTTATAATATCAAAATATATTAGCCAATCAAATCTCATAAAAATCATTTTCATTAATTTTCATGATTTAAGAAATTAAAAAATTCACATGTATACTTTAGAAAAAAAATAAAAAGAGACAATAAATACTAAAAATACTTAAGATCTAATTGGTAGAAATCAAAAATATTAATAACTAATTAAGTTGCAAATACAAGAAGTGCAATCTATAGTATAGTACTAATGTATAGTATTAACATAATTAAAGTATTGTTAAATAATTAGATTATTATTTGAATTATTTAAAAGAATTAACTATCAAAAAGTTCTATAAAGATATCAAAATTTATTAATACAAATAGATTCTCCTCCTAATCTTTAAAAATAAGAAATAAAAATTCAGCTATTTTTTATTATTTATTTATGTAACTAATTTTTTCTTTTGATCGGTAAACGGTCAAGGCCTTGATTATTTTTATTAATTCAAATAAATAAATTACGACAATATTCCTCCATTCAACAGGCACTGGTAGGAAAGAACAGAGAAGAAAACCTCTAGTCTAGCCTGGGATAAATGTCCTTTGTTTTTCCATCATAAAAGGGGCATACCCTAGTTAAATTACATCATATTGATTGAGACAACAGAAAGATTACAGAGTCGATCAATACACTTGTTAGGAGCAAATGTACCTGATTAAAATAGAGCCAAGTCTTACCTTTACGCTAATATTCCTCCCAAGCTGAGCAAAGCACGCATCCCTCTTTGACTTAGTAATCATCATGGTTAGTGAAAATTATAAACATCTATACTAATTATTGAAAGCCTTGGAAAGCCACCAAAAGATTTTGTTCTTCCTATATTAGATGAAATATTTCTACCAACATTATGAATATCATCATACCTCTACTAACTGATTAAAATGTGATATTGTGATTGGATAGTTCTTTAGCAATACCTACAATATAGTATTTGAAAAGGGTTCTAATCTTATATGCTAATAGAAACCCAAGGCCTAACATGTTGATTAGAATTAAAATAGTAAGTCACACTCTACCAGGAGGCAGAGAGCTCATCACATAATCTTCAACATTCAAGTCTTTACTTTACTAACTATTAAACCTCGTTCCAATACCTGAATATACAAAGAAAAACCCGAGATACTAACATGCTAATCAAAATAAAAATGGAAAACCACACCCTGTCAAGAGACATAGAGCTCTGTTACATGTTCTCAAACCGAAGCAACATGCATAAATTACCATCTTGAAATTATTACTTTACATCAGTCATCTCTTCTAAGCTCAACACCACATGCCAGAAAGCTTCAATCTCTATCATTGGACTAACAAAATGTCTAAGTTCTAACCCAACCAATCCTACTGGGAGGCCTAAAAGTAGAGAGCTTACCAAAAGGCAACAATTCATGGCCCAAACAGATATTGAAATCAAAGAAGCAGATCTAAACCTCAGCGATCAAACTATCTGTTTAATATTACCATAGTATATTCCATGATAGTATTAAGATACGGTTTGCATGAAAGAAATGATAAATGCTCATTTATAATAAATTGATTAAACTTATATTGTAAACATCATTAATTATCTCAAATAGTATGATTAGCCATGGATTAATAGAAGAGTAAATCAAAGATGTTGAAGTAGAAACCAGTCAAAATTCTCAAAATATTATCTAACAATTGGTCATCTAGTTCCATACTATCCATATTGCTTTATCATAGAAGCTCTCCTGCACTTCTTATGTGAAGTGATGCATAATATCCAAATCAAATCAGTTATACACTCTACCATATGTAGGCAATACTTTAAAATGAATTTGGTCAAGATAAACATAGCAAGTATCATAACCTGAATGAGATCCTACTCATCTATATACAACCCTTCTGAGCTCTGCATCTAAAACCCGAGTGCTCAAAATCTGGAATTTGGCATGCATTGATTCTAAGTCTAAGCCCATCAAATCTTTAAAAGGCATAAGTATACATGAAACCCTTCAAGATTTGAATGAGGATATCATATAAGATATAAAATTGGCATTGGTTTCAAACAAATGATAAATCATATCCATAGTAACCATACCACATTGCAACTCCTTGTAACATAACTATATTAAGTTTCAAAATTGGTTGCATAAAACAGAGAGAGTATGCAAAGATGTCCTTAACCATGGATTAAAAAACCTGTGTGTGTGTGTGTGTGTGTGTGTGTGTGTGTGTGTGTGTGTGTGTGTGTGTGTGTGTGTGTGTGTGTGTGTGTGTGTGTGTTTTCCAATCTATATAACTTGCATCCCAATATACATCACCATTTATCTTTACCAGTATCAAAATTGCCTGTCACTAAAGACCTAACATTGATAGTTATTGTGACTATGATTAATGCTAAAACCCTAGAGTGCCCTAGCAGAGTCTAATTTAATAAATAAAGAAACTTATACTGAGGACAATAACTTGCTGTGACAAAACAACCTTTGGCACCATATTTGTCTGAAGAACAAAGAGTTGCATGTCCCCAATTGTCATATACTATGTAACTAATATATTAAATTATTAACTCAGTATATTAAATTATTAATTCAACTTAAAACTAAAAGGAAAAAACTATATACATATTTTCATAACTTAAAAAAAGTTATTCGCAAAAAAACTGAATGCAATAGTATTTGCCTACGACAAATACAATAATTGGTTAAAGATTGAAGAAATCACAAAAAAAGATTTAAAATATGCATGTTGTTAAGTTCAGATATTATAAAAGACTTGAATTTTTGAAGTAAAATTTAAATTCTTATGGAGTATAAAATTTAACATTTATTTTCCACTTTTTATAATTGTTTTTAAATATTATCACAAAATATATATATGTTAAACAATTAGATATATGTATGATTTTTATTTATTATCTACAAAATAAAAATCATAATATTAAATATAAATTAATTAAGGAGAACTACATTAAGAAAAAAAATTGACTTGAAAAAAGGCAAATAAATAATTAAATATTAATAAATTTTATAATTGTAATTCCACAAATTAAACAAGATATATTAAAATAAATATATAATATTTACATTCATTCTATTTAATAACATTTAATTGCTTTTTTTTAATATTTCTATACTTGTTTTAATGGAGATTGCCTTTATATTGTTGTGTAAAAAGTAATGAAAACATCTAAACACTAAACTAAAATGCCATTCCTTACCAAGGGGGATACTTAATTTTTTTTCAACCTTAGCTTGTATGTTTGGTGGTTTAGTTTAGGATTTATCCAATACCAAAAGTAATTATAATTAGAATGCAACACTGAGTTGTGGTGGGGGCATGTGGGTATGGCATACATACATCCAACCATATTGAATGATATGGATGGGTAGTCATTGTCATCACAAGCATAGGGGAAGGATGTAAGACTTTACCTATTTTTGTTTCTAAAATTGTTTAAAACTACTAGTAGCTAGTCGTTCTCACTTAGTGTGTGCAATGATAAGTTGATAGGTTTTTATTTTCAATTTAACATAGATAATTTAGAATGAATATTCTTTTACATTAAAGTTTAATTTGAATTTTAATGTAGAAATTAAATTTATTGTAGGTAAATGTTAAGAAATAATAAGGAAATTACAATCCAGTTTATCATATATCAAAGTTTTGTTTTTTTGGAGGACATGGAGCATCAAAGGGGTCTTAGGTTTTGTAGAGAGGATTTTCTTGGAGGAAGATTGGACTATAGCGATTGGGGGTTTGGGAGGCGAGGTGGAGTTCTCCCTTGTCTCCTCCTAAGCGATCTTGGAAACCTCAAAAATTAGATTTAGCATGTGGTTGTGATTTTTGGCTTGGAGGAGAAACATGGTGAGGTAATTGGTAAGGTTTCTAATTTTAGCAAAATCTACAATGGATGGAAGGATCAAAGAAATATGGATCCCTAAACAACAAGAAAAGTCAAAGGAAATGATTGATTTAGAGCCAAAGACAATAGTCAAAAGAGCAAGAAAATTCTAGAAATATATTTAAGCAGAAGGAAGTTTTAGAGGGGCAACTAGCAACTTTAAATAGGAAATCATTCAAGATGGGATGGATGAAGTATACTTTGAGATAGAGAAGGATTTAAAGAGAAAGTACAGGGATATATTGGCAAGGGAGGAGATTTTTTGGAAATAAAAGTCCTAAAAGTCATGGTTGAGGGCGGTGACCGAAACACAAAGTTCTTTCATTGCTCATTAAAAACTTGTAGGATGATTAACATGGTTTTCAAGCTACGGCTCCCTCAAGGTGAAGAGACTACAAATTTAGATGAGATTAACAATTAGGCTATTGAGATTTTTTCTTAAATGTGGATTGAAGGATCTAGTGGGGAGAGAGTGGAGAGTAATCAAATTATGGATGTCATTGATCCAATCTTATTTGAAGAAGACAATAAGCGCTTACTGGTGCTTGTGAGTGTTTTTGAATTGAAAGTGGCAGTTTTTGGATTGGCGATGGACAAATCACTAGATCCTAATGGTTTTTAGATGTTCTTCTATTGCAAATCCTAGAATGTAATTAGTGGGGAGTTGCCAAGTGTGATAGAGGAGTCAAGAGCTTGTGGATTTGTCTTAAGAGAGTTCAATAACACCTTGATGGCTTTGACTCCAAAGAAAGAAAAAGTGAAATCTATGGAGGAATTCATGTCAATCTCCCCATGTAACACTATATACAAGATCATTTTTAAGGTGGTTGTAAATAGACTTAAATAGGTTTTAGAGAAATTTATTTCTCCAAAGCAAAGTGGCTTTACTCATGGTAGGAATATTGTAGATGGTATTATCATGGCTCATGAGGTGATTCATACAATTTTGATAGGTAGAAAGAGTTTTATGCTCCTCAAGTTAAATATTAGGAAGGCTTGTGATTGGGTGGACATGAGTTTCTTACTTAAAGTATTGGAAAAAAATGGCTTTAACATTAGATGGATACAATGGATAAAAAGCATGATAGGTAACTATAGGCCATCAGTGGTAGTGAATGATAGTCGTCAAGGTTTCTTCACCACATCAAGGGGATTGCATCAAGGAGATGACATTTTGCCTTTTCTTTTTATTTTGTTGGCTGGGGACCTTGGTCATTTAATCACAAAGAAAAGGAGACAAGAAGTTTGCAAAGGAGTAAGTATAGCACATGGATTAGAGCCTTTCTCCCATTCACAATTTGTTGATGACACTTTTTTAGATGGAGAAGCAACAATAAGGGAAGATAAAGTTATAAAGCAAGTGTTGGACTTATACAAAGAAGCCTCAGGCCAAGATATTAACTGAGCAAAGTTAGAAATCTACTTTTTTAATATTGAAGAGAACTTACAAAAGAACCTTGCAGGTATATTTGATGTGTGTAAGGGGTCTCTTTCCAATAAGTTTCTAGGAGTTCCCCTCTTTGTCACTGCAATGAGAGTGAATCTTTGGAATCAATTAGTGGATAGGTGCATAAGGTATATGGAATGATGGAAATCTTAGTGGCTAACATTGGCAAGAAGAATAACATTCTTAAAACTTGTAGTCTTATTGATTTTGATCTACTTTATGTCATGTAATTGCATCCTGTTAAAGATTCTTAAAAAAATAGAACAAAGAATATGTAAGTTTTTATGGAATGGTAACAATGATCAGGATAAAGTTATATTGTTGGCTTATGATAAAGTTTGCAAGCCAAGGAGAATGAGGGAGGGAGTTTGAGAAGTTGGAGGTTGATGAATAAAGCTTTATGGGTTGAATTGGAATGAGATACGTATCGACGTCTTGATCAAATATAGGTGTTGATATAAAGGTCAATTTGTCTATTAGTGACTCAACACTTAGTCAATTGGTTACATTGTTACCAAGCTCTATAGTTGCTACCGAGCTTATCATTCAATTTGCAGTATTAACTAAGTGATTAAGTTGTTTATGAGCTAAGTAGTTAGAATATAGTGTGTACTGAGCATCTGAGTCAGTTTGTAGTGTTTGTCGAGCTACAAAGTGTTTTTCGAGCTTCAAAGACAAAGTTCAATGCAAATTGAACGTAGAAAAGGTTATCAAGGTAGTCAATGGAAGTGAAGAAGATTGTAGTGTCAACTAAGCTCTATAGTGTTAACCAAGTCCAACAGTGTCTACCAAGCTCATAGGGTTAACAAAGTGGATCTAGTGTTGGCTGAGTCATGTAGTGTCAACTGAGTGATCTAGTTGCTACCAAGTTTCTCAGAGTTCACCGAGTCACACAATGTTGATTGAGTTTAAGCTACTTCGAAGTGATTAGTATGGCCCAAGCTTCAAGTCCAGCTTGTATCACCTACTTTAGTACTACAAATTGAATACTAAGGTTGTCAAAGCATTCACAATAACAAAATAGATTAATACTTATGATAAGACCAAGGAAGACACCATGGAGGAAAGTACACCAAAAATGGTAAGCTCCTCGAGTGTACACCATGGAGGAAAGCACACCAAAAATGGTAAGCTCCTCGAGTGTACACCATGGAGGAAAGCAAGCCAAAAATGGTAAGCTCCTCAAGTGTTTCCCATGATGACATTGATATGTCCAACAATGAGGGATGGGCGATGTGTGGGGGATGTGTGCTCACAATATGCTCAAGCTTCCAAAGGATGGGGTATTTTTTCAAGCATGTAGATGGGTGAGAGATTCAACAATGGAGGTGTGGATGGATTTTAGCATGGTGATGGTGTAAAATGAGTATGATGGAGTGATCAATAGGGCATTATAAGTTTGCATAAAAGTTGATATGGATTGTGAGAGGGAAGGGTTTTATTTATAGGCCAAGGAATAGTGAGATGGAGGGTCAGGATGTAAGGATGGAAGAATGGTGAGGGAGGGCTAGGATGCTTTGAAAGGGGAGCACATGGATTGTGCTTGTTCAGGACTCTAGCCTTGTGACAAGTGTCATAAAGGGATTGGGTGGTCAAAATGGAGAGTCAAGGGGAGTAATGAGGGAGGATGAGTGTGTAAGAGGGATGTAAGAGCCATTAATGCTCTTGGATAGGGATGAAAGAGGACAAGGGAGACTTGTTGACTTTGGCTTGGGTTAGCAAGGCTTAACCCTTGCCTAAAGTTATGCACAAGTTTAGGAGGGAAATTAGGCTTGGCTTAGGAAAGGGGTTGGGGGCAAGTGGCTTAGCTTTGATGGGATGGGTTAGTTAGGAGGCTAAGTGAGGTTAGTATGGGTGAATGGGTTGGATTAGGAATAAAGATAGGGTTTAGGGATGTTTTAAGGGTTAGGATGATTTATTTAATAAAGAGGGGGATGTGGGATTAAATTAAATAGATTTGGGGATTTATTTAATTTAATATAGGAATAGGATTTTAATTGATAAGTTGATTTTGGGTTATCATTTGATTTTATCAATTAGACTATAGTTAATTTAATTAATTAATTAACTAGGGGGTGACAATTAATTAATTAATTAATTAATATTTAATCATTAATGTCTTAGAAGATGACTAAATAAGATTACCTAATGGTGTAATCAAATTTAGGTGTCTACATTTTGCCCCTCTTTGACATAGTGTTGGGACAACACTATTTCAAAGAGGTTTGAATATAAACGACACAAAGAAGACTTTTTAAAGCAACATGGTTGTCTTGTTTTGAATAGAAGAAGAGAGACCAGACTGCATGATTCTCCCTCAATAAGGTAGTGGGGAGAGAAAATGAATCGCGGTGACTTACTGACAAGGTAGAAAGAAAGGCACGGTGGAGGGGGATGTAGAAGAGCAAAATGAGCAAAAAAAGGCAAAGAATGATAGATATAACAATGTGGGAGGAAGTGATGGGGGTAGGAGGATATAGAGAGGGGCAAAGGGTGCCACCAAAGGTCTATAAGGGGGGCTAGGTGGGGTAGAAAGGGTTATTGGCTCTCATACGAATGACGATATGTTGTAATTTGGAGCTCTGAGTTGGACGATACGATGGCTATGCATGGACACCAGACCAATCGGTAGGGTTGAAAAACCTATCTTATCATTAATGTTATTATATTTTAAGCATTCCCACCATTTATGAAACTAAATCCTATGGGCACAAGTCTAGCGGGATCGCTATAGGGATGGGCGAGATTACGATACCGCAAAAACTGCTAGAGGGTAGGAGTAAAAATAGGGGTCAAAATTTTTTTTCATGAAATCACAAATTTTGTAGGAAATTTGTTGTGAGTAAGT
This sequence comes from Cupressus sempervirens, assembly GCA_028749045.1. Lineage (NCBI taxonomy): Eukaryota > Viridiplantae > Streptophyta > Pinopsida > Cupressales > Cupressaceae > Cupressus > Cupressus sempervirens. The sequence goes on from CM053789.1 coordinate 331,912,090, forward strand.
GATCTTGCCAGTGGAAATGCACCTTCGCTTAAATGGGTAGTTTTGAGGATAAAATCAATGTGTGAATGAGATAGGGTTTTGACTGGGAGGGGTAATGGGGTTGGCATGTTCCCGCGATAAGCTGCGTCGACAGGAATGCGGGGGAGGATCTATGATTGTAGGAATGTGGGATAGGGTTTTTGTGGGGTCAAAGTCAAAGAGCGATCCTGTAATAAGCTGTTCTGACGAGATCACGAGATGCTAGCGTTCGCAAGAACGTGCCAGTGGGAATGCCAAGAAAGGGGAAAATGGGGAAAATTGTGCAAGAACAAAGACCTAGGTTAGGGTGGGGGGTTTTGGAATTGTGTATAAAAAAGGAAAAATGACATGATGTTGGCTTGTATGCAGTGGTCTCTAGATGCATTGGTATCATGGGAGCAACGCACGGTCATACTACATGTGGGAGAGCAGTTTATGTCGGCTAATTATGTCAGCCTGGGATACCTCACGAGATTGCCACATACACAGACCTACATGGAGATGGTGACAACCCTATGTGTGCAGTGGCACAATGAGACTGGCACATTTCACCTACCGATAGGAGAGATGACAGTTACTTTAGAGGATGTTTCCAAGATTTTTAGGTTGCCTATGTGGGGGATGCTAGTGATGGCAACTAGGGATATGATAGGAGAGGCAACAGTACAATGACTAGTGGGGCTTGGAGTGTCATATCAAATTTGGAATGGTCAGTTCCTGTTAGATGAGCACCTAGATTGAGTAGCCACGGAGAGGCAAATTTATTTCTATGTATGTAGGCTAGATAGAAGTGGGACATGAGTTACTTTGGCCTTGATACTAACCATTATGTAGATTGTGGATGCCAAAGTCCCTGCGGCATGGGGTTCATTGACATTGGCGAAGTTGTATTGGGATCTGCATAAGATAATCTAATAAGGGGCAAGGCACCAGGGGAGGAGTGTGGGGTTCCCTACATTTCTATAGGTGTGGGCTTGGGAGCACATTGTGATATTTAGGTCGATTGGGTGGAGGGAGAGGCAAATAGAGGAGTTGACTATGTACAGTTGAGGGGATCTGTTGAGATACCATCACACAGAGGATGTGGACTACTAGCAAGTCCAGATAGATGAGATTCGGGTGGTGACATGGAGGGCATATATGGGTCTCGGGCCATGGGCAAAGGAGAGGCAACATTTGCCATACACGATATCACCATGTTTCATTTTGGGTGATGGGAGTACATTGCGAAGTAGTACCGACCAGACAGTGCCTTGCAATAGTTTGGATGGCCACAGGTTGCCCCTAGGGATCCAAACTAGTATCAGTGTATGACACGTGAGCTAGTGACTATTTTTGAGTCGGCACTCTAGAGAGATGGATTACTTCAGGCATAGCGAGACTTAGCGCCACAGGAGTGGGATTGGTTTGGGGGAGTAGTGCATGCGAGCTTGACATAGGAGTATCAAGATGGTTTTGAGCGGCCAAGGCCAGCAGGCCAGGCTCAAGTGACGAGAGCAGTAGTAGTGGTGGAAAAGATATCCTAAGCAGTGAGATAAGGTAGATATGTGGCTAGAGGATTATGATAGCGGGCAAAGGCAGCGATACAAGAGGAGGCACCACTAAGGTAGAGGTGGCGGGTTATGAGGGAGGGGAGGTAGGAGGATGTGAGGGCATAGTCTGAGAGGGTAGGGGAGAGGTTGGCAAAGGAGAGGAGGCCATAGGAGGAGGGTGGGCAGGGGCCACAAGGGTCGATGAGCAGAGGAGGAGGAGGTGGTAGGGGGGTGGAGGTGGTTCATCATCAAGGAGATGGGATGATGGATTGGTGAGCAAGTATGCGTCTCTTCAGCAAACAGATGAGGTGATGAGCCAACCACTATAAAATACACAAAAGGAGAGGGATCAGCTCAAGATAGAGTGAGATCAATTTAGGCATGAGCACGATGTGGCACAAGGACAGGCGAATAGAGCAGGGGTATAGTTGGGGACACTATGGGTGGATATTAGTCATTTGGAGGGGATATTGGAGGTGGTGACACTAGAGAGATAGATGGTACAGGCAAGGATGGACACTTTCCAAATGGAGAGGGATAGCTTGGTGGTGGAGATGGCGACCCTGAGAGCACAGGTGGCAATAGGTGGAGGCTTGGAGGAGTTGAGGAGGTTGC